>JAVSCE010005202.1:0-212896 GCA_032199065.1 Smutsia gigantea
ATTTTTCTTTTGTTTTCAAAATCAGTTCTATACTTAAAAAAGTAAGGATTTGCCATCAATGAAGATATTTATTTTTTCACTTTTTATTTTGAAATAGTTTAAGCTTAAAAAAAATTACAAAAGTAGTACAGAGAGTTCCTCTATATCCTTCACTTAACTTCCCTGTGTTAACATCTAATTTAAGCACAGCAGAGCTATCAAAACCAGGAAATTAACATTGATAAAATGCTATTCACTTATCTGTGGACTTTATTTAAATTTCTCTGGTTTTCTCTACTAATATCCTTTTTCTGCTTCAAGATACAATCCAGGATTCCACACTGCATTTTGTTTGCCTGTCTTCTTAGTCTCTTCTAATCTGCAACATTTCCCAACGAAGACATTTAAAAGAAAGTACCACACCCCACATCTTTCCCACTGTCCCCCACACACTGCCCCACTCAAGGAAAAAAAAGAAAGAACAATAGACTGCGAGTGTGATTCCAGAAACATCTCTGTCCCTACCACTGTCTTGTCAATTCTTTCTTTCATTGATTTAGTTTGTTGTGAGTCTACCATGTGCTGAATTTGTGCTGATGGCTGCAATAAAAAGAATAGTAAGATACACTTGGGCACAAAGGAGCTCACAGTACATGGAGGCAAAACTCTGTCCATAACTGTGGTGCAGGTGTATATTGAACTCTGGGCTTTTTCTTGGTGCTCAGAGTCTCTTCCATGTCTATCTTCCATTTCATCTGTCATCACTCTAATTCACACTCTCATGCCTTTTCTATTGCAGTAATTTCCAGACTGGTCTCTCTAGCTGTAACTCCCTTCCCCCTTTCAGTTCACCTAAAATAATTATTTTTATGTATCATCTCTCTTGTCAATGATTCTTTGTAGCTTTCCTTAAGTTAAGTTTCTTAATAACTTCCCAGTTTCTTGACTTGGCAGTTCCGATGGTTCTGTTTATCACTGGGACTACTCTAATAGCATCCTTAATTAGTTGCCTCATATCTGCTCATGTACCTGTGTATTATAGGCAAAGTGATCTTTTCAAAATTCAGATCTGATCACATCATCCTTCTGCTTAATCTTTGCAGCCGCTTCCTACTGTCCTTAGGATACCATTCAACATCTTTAGCAAAACCTATTAGGCCTTGTATGATCTGACCATAATGTTATTGCCTCATAGGGTTTTTGGAAGGATTAGATGAGTTGAAACTCATAAAGTGTCTGGAAAGTAGTAAGCAGTCAATAATATACATATTCTTATTTAATTAAAAGTTGTAACTAGGAACAGGCAGTGAATTTTATAAAATGCCTTTCATCATGTATAGAAGTAATAATATAAATTTTTCTTTTGATATTCTAATATGTAAATTGTACTAACAGTTTTCTTAATTGCCCTTACATTTCTAGTATGAACTCCACTTGGTCATGATGATTATTCTTTCAAAGTGCTGCTAGGTTTTTTTGCTAATATTTTATTTAGAATTCTGTATCTAAAAGTGAGAATTATCTGTGATATTCATTCTTTAATGCTAGTTACCTTTTATTGCAGGTTTTGCTACTGTAATTAATTAATTGTGCAATTATTTGTTTGATGACTTTTTCCTGCTAGAATATAAATACTATGAAGGCAAGAACCAAGTCTGTTTTGTACATCCCTAGCACTCAGTACAATTCTGAGAGCACAGCAGGTGTTCAACAAATATATAGTTAATAAATGAATTAATTAATTTGTAATGATTAAAGGGAAGTACATTTTCATGCAGTGCTCCAACTGACTTTAGCTCCTTCTAGTATAATATTAGGGGCTAAGGCAATATTGTACAAGTGCTTTAATGTTATTAATTCTAAGCAGGGAAATTTTAAACAAATAGTGGCTCTTTTTCCTGTTTCTTCTGGTCTCATAAACAGTTGAGATTTAATAAAGAAGTAGAATAATTTAATAGAGGTTATTGTATTATTTCTTGCCTACAACACTTGCAGTTAAGCTATAGTTCTTAATTAAATAAGAAACACTGCATTTAAAAGGATAAATGGGGCAGATGGCTGAAAAAATATAACCACTGTCACTTGTTCTCAAGACTCTGACCATTTAGAACTTCTTGAGTTTTTTGCTTTACTTAACACTTCATTTGAAAGAAAAATTGGCTTTTAGGAATAACTGACTGCTGGCAAAGTTCATATAGAAGAGGAGAGGACCTAATTGGCCTGGATCAGGTTTTAGGTGGCTAAGAGGGACTGACCAGCCTATGGATTTTGGTTCCTTCAGTTAAGTTCAATATCTTTTGTCCATTTGTCTGGGTCATGAGGGTAGGATCATATAGTGTAAACCATGGCTGCTTCCCCCCAAGAAGGTAAAATAACATCCCTTAGGAGCATATGGGTAGGTAGGTACTATAATACATGATTACTTCAGCTTTTGGCTACCTTGAATCATTGGAAAAGTTTCATAAATGCTCTGGGTTTCAGTTTCTTCACTCTTAAAATAAGGCTAATAAAATATGGCTGCAAAGTTACTGTCATGATTAGAGATATGTAAAATGCCTGTTACTGAATAGCTTATAGCTAGTGTTATCAATCTATGAAATAATAACACATGCATTCCAGCTTGGAACAAAAGGAAAACCTCTGTAACTTCCATGGGGTAAAGAGATAATGTCACAAACCCAGAGGCACTAACTTTCTTAAAATCCATTCTTCCACATCAGTGAATGCTTACTATAGTCTAGGCACTTTATGAGTTCTAGCTTATCTAATTTTCCCAAAAACCTTATGAAGCAATAATATTATGTTCAAAAGCACAAGGAGGCTAAGTAACTTATTTTCTCTAGACCACACAGTTTATATGTAGAACAATTTAGTTCCAGAGTCTGTTTTTAACTATTATGCTGTATTGTCTTTCATGTAAGGATACTTTTTTCATATTTACCTATCTCATTTGAGAGGCCAACATCTTGCTTGATATGGATATACCAAAAGTATTACCATAAAGTTATTAAGACAACAATCACCTCTATCTTCACAATAATTTAATATTAGAGAGCTACTGGCCAAAGTAGTCTTATAAGGAAAAGGAATTAGAAGTAAACAATGGGAAAGGAGTGTTAACAATATTTTCCAGCTAATGTGACCGTATATCTGGAAAACCCAAGTGACTCAACTGAAAAGCTTATAAAAATAAGAGAATTCATAATGACAAGTTCTAAGAAAGAAGAATATTAAGGTGGAAGTAGTACAGTCTTTCTATAAAAAGTATTAAATTATAATAATTTAAAGACTGTGGTGCTGGTATAGACAGTTAAGTGAAAAGACTGGGACACTCAAAAATAAATGTGGGATGAGTGTAAGAAATATATATGGAAATTTCACATATAATAGAGTTGGTATCTCATATCATAAAGGAAAAGATGGAGCATTCAGTAAATCCTAACTTCTACAAAGAAATAAAGTTGAATCTCTACCTTAAGCCTTATTCAAAAATGAATTTCTGGCGTAATACAACTCAAATGTAGAAATTAAAATGAGAAGAATATTAGAAGAAAACACCAGAAAACATTGAAGATAATCTCTGCATGAGAAAATCTGTTCCCTACAAAGCCCAGAAGCCACGAAAAAAGCAATAAATTTGAATACTTAAAGCAAAGTTTATGTATAACAAAAATCCATCGTAAGCAAAGTCAAATGACAAATGAAAATCTGGAGAAGTATCTCACACATATCACAGACCAAGACTATTTTCTTTACTGAATGAAAAGCATCTATAAATAAGAAAACAATGACCAACAGTCTGGTAGAAAAATGGATAAAGGACAAGGGTAGACAGATCACAGAGAAATAAACACAATGACTTTTAAACTTAAAAGAGATGTTATGTTCAACTTCATTCATCATAAAGATTAAGTGAAATAACATTATGTATCAACAGATAGTTGAAGATAAAGAAGTTTGATCAAAAATGATTGTCAAGGGTTTGAGGAAGCCTTTGGTCTCATAACTTTTGGTGGAAAGATAAACTGATACAACTTCTGTAAAGGACAGTCTATACAAAATTAAGTGCATGATCCTTTAAGCAATGCCACTCTTATGAATTTTCCTACATTTGTACCTAAACAAAATGACTGACATAAGCACAGCTATTTCATCATTATTTGTAATAACAGAGGATTGGAAACAACCTAAATGTCCACCAGTAGGGGACTGATTAAACATATTATGGTATACCTGGAATATACTGCGTAACCTTTTAAAAGAATGAGGAAGCTGTGCAGTTTTCCAGAACAAAAGTTCTACAGAACAGAATCCAAGATACATTGTTAGATAAAGAAAGCAAATTGAGAACAGTCCCTTTTGTATAAACTACACACACATGCACATACACACACACATGTAGCTTATCTTTATAAGATTGTTTCTAGGGAGGGGAATTGGTGCCTTAGAAACAGGGAAAAGAGAGACACTTTCCTTTTACACAAAATCCCTTTGTGTTTTGTATCATGTTCAGGGTTTGTTCTATATAAATAAAATTAATCATATAAATGTCAGGAACTTAAAGTCTTTTTAAAAGTGAGATGGTATCAGTTCATGGTTGCACTTCAAAAATGTTCTTGAAAAGACCTCATGCATAAGAAACTGCATGGAATTTCATTTACCTATCTTAGAATGATAAAAAGCCTGGTTGGGCCTGCTATGATTTGACTCTGTGTTCCTGCAGAAGCTAATGCATCCAAAATGATTAATAGCACCCTGGGCTCTGTGATTAGTGGTCCATAGGTCAGAGACCTATGATGTGCTGTTTAAATTATCTGGCAAATAGATTTTGGGGGAGTGGAACTCTTTCCCTGTTTTTAAAAAAGTAATTTTGTAATTGATGGCACATTGTGTGATAAACATGTATGAAGATTGTAGCCATCACTTTGATAATGTCCTTAAATGGAAGGGGGGAATATAAACACATACTCCTGTCCTGCAGTGTGGTCCAGCCTTATTTTTCCATCCAACCACAAAACTGCTAAGTATTAACCCTGAGTAAGCAGTTCCATCCAGTTTGACCTCATTCTTAATAGAGGAGCAACATGTTGGTACCTTTCTTATTCAGAGGGTGGCAGATTAATGTGACTGAGTAGTTTAAGCATCTAGCTAGACAAAAAGGACTTGTATGTACAAGATGGTGTGATTTTGCACTTAGATATTTCATGTGACATCTCTTCTTTGAGGCTATATAAAGGTTTTCCTAAGATTAAAACAGTCAATGAGCTCCTTGATGTCACAGAGTTTGCAAATTGTTTTTGTCCATTTTGAATAATGAATAGTCCTTCACAAGTCAGTAAAAAAAAGGAGAACAGGTTTTCTTACTTTGATTTTAGTGGTGAAATAAATACATATCTTTCTCCAGCTCTCATGATCAACAGGTGACAAAGCTGAATTTCCCCACACAATGTCATATTGGATGAGAGTATTGCATCAGTGAGTCATAAGCTTTGTGGTGCACTCATGCCAGCAATGACATTACTGAAAACCCTCTACTAGGCACATGGCATAAGTGGTCTGGAAATTGGATAGGGCTGTAGCCTTCATTTACACAGCATTCAAAGCAAAAACTTAATTTAAAGACAAGAAAATACATAAATAAAATAAATAAAAAACCAAAAAATTAGAGTCAGGGAAGTGGAACTGCAGAATTTAATGAGGGTAAGAACGAATTGTCTGTGTTCACTTTTTTACCCTTCCATTTTTTAGTTTGATGTTTTTGTTCTCAGATGCCAGAGACCAGTCATGGTTGCCAGATGACTGGGCTCTGCTGGCTCATCAACAGCCTGTGGTGGTGCTTATTTTCATGAGAGCTGGAAGAAAAGATGCAATGGAAAAAGCACACACAGTCATTTGTAAGAAGCTGGCTGGGTGATTCTCAGGGCCCTGTGTTCCTCTAAATGGGAACTTAGTTTGATAACTCTTAGAACTGGGGCTTCACAAATGCAAATTACAGGGCATGCAAGCTGAGCTTAAATGTGAGCAGTGGCAGAGTACTTTGGTTAATGTGTCCACACCCGTGTTTATAGGGATAATCTGCACAATTTGACTTCAGTCAGCTTGATCGCCAAGAAGATTGGATATGCCTGGGAAAAAAGTGCCTCATTTTTGGAGATACTGTAACCATTTAGATATTTAAGAGATGTATTTTTTAAACATAAATCCTTTTTTGGGCCATCAGTTGATCTGAAATATCATGTACTCTGCCATGAAATTTGATGGTAGGCTCTGTTCTTAGAACTGTTGTTACAACAAAGCCCATTCTCTTCATGTAATATAGAAGTGTAATAAATGTTATAAAGCACCAAGTTTCCATAGGATCACATAAAAGTAAACTCTGTAATGGAGTTACTGAAATGATACCTGTGAAGTCAAAGCAGCAGATCCCCTTACCTGATCTTCATCATGACTATCAGTATTTACATTTCTAGGAGCTCTAATCCAACCTGGTGTTTGCCCATGCCTTCCCTGGTGCCAGATCTGAAATGAATAACTTGGCTGCAATAATTGTAATGAAACAGAGATTGAATTGTACGCATCCCTGTTGTATAGCCTTTGGGCTAATGATGTTTTTTTTTTCTCATAGTAACCAAAAAAAAAATCATTCTTTTTGTCAGTTTTTAAATATTCATACTTAGTTTTCAGTTTGTGTGGCCTGATTTCTAGTTTTCTGGGGGAGCCATTTAGATCGTATATATGCCAAAAAAACAACTCACAGCAGTTGCAAAATTACTTTTCTTCTCTATAGATTATTCTGTGTTCAAGTCTTCTGATCCTAAATCACTGTCAGCAAAGATTAGAAGCAGCGGTGAGAAGTGTTCTACTCCTTTGAACAACTAAATAACCTTTTATCTACCTCCCCATGCCCCAGACGGGTTTTATATTGTGATACCTCTGATCAGTATGAGATTGCTGATGGGCTGAAGAGGAGGCTGGGCAAAGACTTTCCTGATAGCAGAGGGGCTTTTGAATCCCTTCGTGCCTAAACTGCAGCATCTGTTCCATACCCAGAAGTGAACAGCTTGTTTTCCAATCAAATGGATTCTTCTGCAATTCAACCTTTTTGGAAATTAGGTACACTTTCCAAAGTATATGTTTTGAGGCCCTTGGGTATTCTAACCATTTCCTAGTCTACTTTCCCAGACATAAAAGATACCATGTGTGAAATATGTGAAACGAGAATGTCAAGGTGTTTGGGTGGATTCTTTTTGCAGAAAATATATTTTCTTATTGCAGTTTCTCTATAAAGGCTTTAAGTAAGCGAAAATCTAAAAGCACCTTTTCAGAAATGAAATCATTTATGTCTGCTGGTATAAATAGAACCTTCCAGAGTATAAGCCAATGAGCCACCTCAAATACCACCTCCTTTATGAAGCTTTCTTCAATGCCCTTGTGAAAAGAAAGAAGTCTTCTCGGCTCTGCTTTTCCAAAGCACTTTCCACTTCCATAAAAACGCTTATCACACATCTCAATCTGCCTCTAATTATATTTTTTCATATCTTTCCCCATGCATCACTGAAATCAGGGTAGGGATTTTGTCTTACTAATTTTTGTATTTCCCCAACTGCTACACTCAGACCCTTGAATGTAGCCATAAGTCAAGCACCCACCCCAGCCCACCTGATTTCCTCCACAAGAAAGTCTGCTCACTCCCTCATCTGTGCCAGGATTATGTGTTCTTACAGGACTATTCAGTACTATTCGAATGACTTGTTTATATAGCTGTTTCTTCTATTAGACTGCAAATTCCACAGGGGCATGACTCTACCCTTCATCTGTATTTCCCCAGAGCCTTAGCATAGTGCGGGGACACAGAGAGTGCTCATTCAATTTTTACTGAATGAATGTTAGACTTATTTACTGAACAGTGGCCTTCTATATGAATGAGAAAGATAGGAGCCCATTTTCCAAGGTTGGCTGTACTGCATAATAATAAGGCATAAATAGCAATGGTACATTATAATGATATCTGTAACTTAGTGCTTTTTATCCCTGGAGGACCATAAGTACCAAAGAAGTATTGTGCTTATGTTCACATCGTCATGATGCTCAGGAAGGATATGTTGCTTTTAAATCTAACTTTAAAAGCCAGAGATGGTAATCTATCATTTCTTAGAAAGTTAAATAAAATTGTTACCTTTTTGTCTGATCTATAACCAGGTTTGACTTGAATTTTTGAGTTTTCATTGTACCTATTGATAGAATTGCCTATTGGTTAGTATTAGATTAGTACTGAATTATCTACCATATTCTCCAGGCTCTATGCTAGGAACCTTGGGATAAGAGGCATAGTGCCTACAGTCAGGGAACTTAACATTTCTGGGAGAGACAGACTAATTAACATACAGTGAGAGTTTGGTAGGTGATCAATAAATATCTACTGACTTGAATGTAAAAATGAATGTGTGACCCAATTAGAAAAACCTACACAATTTCTTTTCTTTTTTTTTTCAAGATATTTCATTCCACTGTTTATTTTAAAAAGTAGTCTTGAAATAAATGGAGTACAAAAATAAAAACTGAAGACCTACACAATTTCTTTATCTTGACTTTAAAGAGAAAGTTCTTTTTACTGCTTGAGAAGAATGATTGGGACCAATGGCTTTTAAAAGAAATGTTGAAACCTTGCAAAGATGGTGGTATTTACAAGCTAGAATTTGGGTCTGGTTTTGGTTGTTCCCAATTCTTTTAGAAAACTAAGCTTCATCTCTTAGAAGCTTAATCCTATTTGTTTACCTATGTCTGTCTTAGATTCTCATCCAGAAAAATAGATTTTCAGAAAAAGTAATGCGAGGAGAAGTCAATTAGATCACAAGAATAAAGTTTCTCAACAATCAAAGTTTCTGTAATTTTCAGATCAAATCTGACAAAAGTACAGATTTCATTAATAAAGGGCTTATAGGTCCTGCTCTGTATCTCTATTCTCACATAAAATGAACTTGTTATTAAATACACAGCTCTTAAATAAGTTATCACTTTACTCTTAAAATGGCATTGAATACTTTTAACTTTTAGTCTAGTTTTGGTAATGCTCTAATTTTAAAAGTTAATATGTCATTGAAATTACTTTTTCCTTACCTCCAAATGTAACTTCCTAGAGATGGAAAGGTATCTAGTCTTCTCTACTTCTTGTGAGATATTATATAAAGTCATCCCTTGCAATGTCAGTTACTACTTTATATGTTCCTTGTATCATCAAGGGCACTGGCCTTGCTTCTAGAGGAGTGCACTGTGCCTGAGAAAGCCACATAGTGATCTAGCTGCAGGCCTTAGAAATCTATTCCGACCTCTTCATTTTGCAGATAAGGAAATAGAGACTCTGAGATGTTAACTGACTTGCTTAAGATTACACAGCTAAGCCAATACAAGCAAGCATATGGTACTTTTTAAGAATTAACTTCAAGAAATAAGTGATTCCTTTTAAACAACTTTGTGAAATCATATACTGATTCCCCACCTGCATTTGCTGCAAGAAAATAATCATGTATATTGTGATTTTATCCAGAATTATAGCTGCTGGCTGTCCTCTCTTTCGTATTTTATCTCCCTGTTTGGTCCCAGGAGATGGCTGGTTAGCCAGAGACAGGTAAGATTCCTCATGGGAGGAACAACCTAAGACAGGCACAGTCACAAGGGACCTCAGGTGAGCAACGTGGGGGCCAACTGAGGTGAGGCATAGAACCTCACCCCTCCAGATGAGAGAGACATTGCCTGTGACAAGCTATGTCACAGGCCGAGCCCAGCTAATCATTATTCTGGTACCTTCCACAAATATATGCATATGCATTTGTGTCAATTAAAACAAAAAAGGGGGAAATGTGGGATTCACTTATAATTTAAGTATAAAAATCATATGAATAATCATAGTTGACTTGATTGATTATAGTAACTGAATTAGTTTCTCTGATATGACTGCCTTTGCATTGTTCACCTTGTGAGAACTTGTTCACTATGTTCCTTGCGTTGTTCACCTTGTGGGAGCTTGTTCACTGTATTGGAACTTGTTCGTTGCATGGTGAGCAATATGTTTTGTGTATTGAAAAGCTGTTAAGAGAAAAAACCTCAAAAGTTCACATCGCAAGAAAAAATAATTTGTAACTGTATGTTGAAGGATGTTAACTTACTGTGATAATCATTTCACAAAAAAAAATTACAAAAAAAAAAGATTACACAGCTAGTCATGATAGAGGCTAAACTGGAACTTAAGTCTCTCGGCATCTTGTCCAAGACACAGTGTCTATGCCTATGGGTTCCTTTATCTAGTGAGGCAAGACTCTTGCTTCCAGGTATTTAGGGCTGCAAGTTACTGTCAGAGTTGTACGAGTTGAGAGTTTTGGGTGGCAACACACAGCTGAAGTGTAAAGGCTTAAATACATAACATCACTCTTTACCTAGAGATCTAGACACTTAGGTTTAATGTAGACACCATAGGAGAATACCAGTCAGGTGCCTCTCACTTAATGGGCAAAGTGAGGTTTTTCCTTACAGAGTTAAACTAAAAATCAGTAAGTACTGGGTCACAGTGGATATCTACACAATTTAAGATAATGCCAAAGCAAAAAAGATGAGTACAAGACTATGTATTAACATATGTTAGCATGTATTAACATGCCAATTATGAATATTCCTATTTCATATGCCTGTGATTAGTGTCTGACATAAATATATGAAACCTGTATTCACATATTCCATATTTCATATGACATATTTTTCTATAGGTGTATTAGTTTTCTATTTTTGTGTAACAACTTACTGAGCTGTCACACACTTGGCAGCTTATAACACAGCTCCAAGTCCTGTTGGCCAGAAATCCAGGACAGTATGGCTGAGTTCTCTCTTCAGGCTGAAATCAAGATATTGGCTGGCAACATTGTCACCTGGAGCTCAGGGTCTTTTTTCCAGGCTCATCCCTGTTACTGACAGAATTCATTCCCTTATAGCTGTAAGGACTGAAGTCGTGGTTTCCCTACTATCAACTCTAGCAAGTGTTGGGGACCTCCAGCTCCTGGAGGTTGCTTTCAGGTCCAGAGAGAGCCTGCCTTAAAAGGAGAAAATATGCTAGTTTGGCTGACTTAAGTGTTCCTGGCCTATGTAGTAATTGAATTTCTGTCAGGAGAATTATAAATCTGTATTCTAATTATGTATACATCACCCCCTGTGAACTTACTTAATGTGGGTCTTCTCTTAGTATAAAGTCCCATTCTTGTGTTTAATAGATCAGGTTTGGAGACTGGCTGACATTCAGATCTTGGATAAAGACACAGTTGCCAAAATGAAAACCAGTGTTGGGTAGCTGACTGGGCAGCCAGCCTGCCCTTCTAGGCGTCATCCCTCTCTATGGCTTTACAGCAACACTTGCTCGTCAAACCTCCCATTATATAGTGTATCCTAGACTAAATTCATGATTAAAATTAAAATGGAAAAGTTCTCAGAAATTTAAACAAGATGTCCAATGATTTTGCTTTCGCCAGCCTTCCCAAACTCTCTTTGTGCAGGAACTGATTCTTTTACTGAAGCCTTGAGATGTCTGAGCAACACGAAGTTTGTGAATTGAAGAGGGACCCTGAAAATAAAATTATAAAAGGTGAAACAGTGGCAGCTTCACTTCACTTCCCATGCAAATTCTTGCCAACATCAGGAAAGAGTATGTAGCTGTTGCAAATGGTTGAGAGTTAACAAATAAGGCTTTGTGATCTACTGGTTTTTAATGCCTGGTCATGTATGTGTGTGGTGTATTTTACTTCTATTTGCCTAATTTTGTTTCTTCATCCCTTAGGAAAAGTCTAACTTTATTTGTTTATCAATGACCTAGAAGTCCTTTCATGTAAATTTAATTAGCTGATTCCTTTATATAACTCAAATATCCTAATATAGAATTTCTAAATTCCCTTAGTAAAGATTGATAAGCAAAATTATTCTTAGTTCATTCCTTTGTCTGATCAGGATAGTCTCACATTGTCAGAAGACAAAACTCAGTCTCTGAGTTCATTCCTAAAGTCAGTGACAACCGTATCAGAACAATGGTTATAGTAAACCTTTGTAGACTAAACTAAAACAAACCACATAAATCCAATGAGCTGAAATGTTAGATTTTAAAAAGCCAACTATGTAATTCAGGGCAGGAAATATTTAATTTTATAGAAGTTAATATGAAAAAGACTTAAAATTTTAGTTGCCTGTAAACTCAAAATCTGCCATCAGTCTCATATGCTTGTGACATGGACTTTGCTGCTGCATTAACATAAACCCTGTATCAAAGATGGACATATTAGCCTTATCTCTGTTCTGGTCAGACCACATTTTCCTTGACTCTTCAGAAAGATTTTGATAAATGAGTTTACCTAGGAGGGATCAATCAGATTAGAGATTGGAAGTCAAGTCACATGCATTAATACAGTTCAACAAACTGGGATTACTTGGCCCCCAAAAGTGAGAACTTTTGGGTTATGTTTAAGTTAGAACTCTTTGGTTGCATAAACTAACTAGTTAACATAAAGAATAACGTACATTATTGGAAAAGTATCAAGGAGCTTACAGAGTCAGAGAGGTGGATGAATCAGGCTTAGAAAGGACAGGGGTCAGAGCAGTTTAAGAATCTCAGCAAAGTTGGTAGTCATATTTCTCAGGGCTTCACTGCCAGAGTAATTGTGTTCTAGCAACTTTCAGAATTTTTGTCAAGATTCAAAACTAGGGAGTCTAGCTTGGGGCATAAGCTCACTCTTTGGCTAAAGGAAGGCCTGGCACCTCAACTGGCAGTCCCATCAGGCTACATTCGGTAGGGTAGAGGTAATTTCCACCAAAGAACTGGGGTGCTGTTGTTACAATAATAGGGAAATGCTGTATAGTCAAAAAGTAACGATGTCCACAACAGGTTTTGTGATCACGATCTCTGAGTATTTGGAAAAGAGGTGAAACTTGGCATGGATGTAGGGCAGTGGTTGGAACATCAAGGGATGCTTTCTGTGTTTCCTTGAGGAAGAACATTCTAACAATTAGAGTTGTAACAGGCTGCATTGTGAGATTATGGGCCTCCCATTTTTATTACAATCTGTTTGGTTTTGTGTGACATAAATTTGACCTGCACTAGCTTGGTAAGAAGAGAAAATTATTAGAAAATACAGAAAAATACTATGACTATCTCATGTGAACAAAGGAAGGACCAACCAACCAAACTGTAGGAAAGACAGACAGCTCACTGGGGCTCAGAAACAAGTAGAACCAGGGCCTCAAATGCAGCTGGCTCTATTTCTCTTTCTCTCATCTCTGCTTCTGTTTGAGTATTGGCTTCATTTTCTCTCTGCAGACTTGCTCATGTACATCATATGAAACATGGGAGATAGGAGTGCCTGAGTTTCACATCTCACAATACTGGAGAGAAACTATCACATTTAGTGGGAAAATCTTGGGAAAAGGCTCTGGGACAGTTGGGGCCAGGTGTCCAGCTCAGGGCAAATCAGCCAAGGTGAAGGAGCAGGACATGTATTTTTATTCAGCTGTCTTCTCTGGTGTGAACTAGGTTATGGGGAAAAATTGAGAAGCAGTTCATAGAAGAAAAAGGGATGATTTTTTCAGAAGGGAATGTGGTGGGCAGGCAAAACCGTAAGTGTCCATTACTCTGTATACATTCAAAGGATGGATATTATAGAAAGGATTCTTATGTTGGGACATTTGAACTGGAAGCCCCCTAAATTCTTCCCAACTTGGAGGTAGAAAGATTCCATTCCTTTTCTAGGTAAGGCAGGCGCATACTGGTTTGGGGTCATATCTGAAATTTTCTGTGTATCTAAACTCAGGGATTACTATAGTTGCAAACCAAGAAATATTTTTCCAGCTATTTTTTGTGTGTGTATTTGGGAATGGAGGAAAACATTTTATTATTTAAAAATGAATGTCCAGTGGAGGAGAGTCATGTCTATTTAAAAAAAAAAGGAACTTAAGGACCTAAAAATCACATGGATTACCTTCAAGGGGATGGACCACCCTTAAAACAGAATGATTTCTTTCAAGATGATATAGATTACAAAAAAAACCACTTTATTTTGAAATAATTATGGATTCACGGGAATGAAATGTCCTCAGAGGTCTCATGTACCCTTCACCCAGCCTGCCTTAATGTGAACACCTCATATGATTCTTGTACAGTATCAAAACCAGGAAACCCAAGTTTGGTGCAATCCTTAGAATTTACTCAGTTTTCACTAGTTATATATGAACACATTTGTGTGTGTGTGTGTGTAACTCTTTGCAGTTTAACCACATGTGTAGCTTTGTGTAATCACCAGCACCATCAAAATACTTTACCATTACCACAGGACACTCAATAGCCACACCCATACCATTCCCCACTTCCTAACCTCTGGCCATCACTAATCTTTTCTCTGTATCTGTAATTATGTTATTTCAAAATGTTATATAAATAGAATCATGAAGTATGTATCCCTTTGAGGTTGACTTTTTTTTTCACACTAGGCATAATTTCCTTAAGTTTCACCCAAGTTGTTTTGTGGATATATGATTCATTTCTTTTTATTGCAGACTATTATTCTGTGGTATGAATGTACAACAGTTTGTTAACCATTCACCCTTTTAAGGATATTTGAATAGTTTCCAGTTTGGGGCCATTATGGATAAAGCTGCTGTGAACATTCTTGTAGAAGTTTCTAAATGAAAATACGTTTTCTTTTCTGTGGGATATGTGCCTGAGAATGCAATCCCAGATTGTATGATGAATCCATTTTTAGTTTTAAAAGGTACAGTCAAACTTTCCAGAGTGACTATTCCATTTTACATTCCTACCAGTAATGGACGTGTGATCTAGTTTCTTGGCATCCTCTTCGGCATTTGATGTTATCACTAATTTTTATTTTAGTCATTTTGATAGGTATGTAGTGACAGTTCATTGTGGTTTTAATTTACATTTTTCTAATGGGTAATGATATTGAGCATCTTTTCATGTGTTTACTTGCCATCTGTGTATCTTTGGGGAAATGTCTGTGCAATAACTTTTTTATCATTTTCTAATTGGATTATTTGTTTCTTAAATAAGTTTTGGAAGTTCTCTTCATAGTCTTGATACCAGTCCTGTGTTGGATATGTGGTTTAAAAATATTTTCTCCCAAGCTATAAATTGTCTTTTCATCCTCTTGACAGGGTCTTTTGCAGAACACAAGTATTAAATTTTGATGAAGATGATTCTATTTCTAAACAGTGAAGGAATAGATTTTGCATGTTTGTAACTGATTTAAAGAATTTGAAATTACCAGGTTACCTGCTCTACCTTCTTCATTCAGCACAGGCATGGTTAAATTTAATATAAGTAAAATCATTCAGTATAACGTGTTCAAGTATAGTGGAACACCTGTATGTTGGACTCTTTCCTTACACCAATTTTCTTCTTTAATAATGTTTTAATTAAAGAAGAGAAAGAAAATTCAGCTCTTTTGAGGAGGTAGTTTCATTTTGAGATACAGTGAGATTTCCCAACAAACTAGAAGGAGAACATGTGATTCTGTTTGTACCACTGACTTTTGCACGTAGACACCTTACATTACTAATATTTTCCTTTCTATATAATCCCAAATATACCAAATAGTGCAACAACATTCCATGTTGCTTTGTTTATACACATTTAGCCTTTGGCTTTGCTATTTGGCAGTCCATTTGTTCATTCCACAAATACTACACACCTACCAGTGTCAGGATTGTGCCATGTTCAAGGTTATAATGGGGAATGGGATAGACAAGGGTGCTGCCCTCATGGAGCTTATGTTTTCATTGTTATTTCTGAAGATGATAGACTTGAGTTGCCTATGAATGTTTCACTGATTTAAGGAAATATTCATATTTCCCATCTTATTTTGCAGAATCTTTCTCATTTGTTCAAAATGGAGTGCTTTCAAATCTCAGTGAATGGTTTTAATGCTTTGGGAGTGGCTACATTCCATTAAAATGAAAACCAAGCCAAGCAACTAATACTTACAAGCATACACATGAGAATATGTTATGAGGAGGAAAATCCTCATATTTAAGTTACTTTCTTGCCAGTTGGGGAAATTTTTGGCAGAGCCTTAAGTTACCTTAAGAGTGATTGAGGATTCTAAATATGAGATCTCAAAGGCTACCATTCACTTTATTCTATAAATGAAGCTCAGACATTTGAATAAGCCAGTTAATCAAATACCTTTTTCAAAGCCCATGTTTTTAAAAAATCCTGGTCTTGTGTCATTTATAAAAACTGTGATGCCATGTTGCTTTTATGGTATAAATGAGACATGTTTCCTATCTGTTAACTGGTTACTATTTACTTGTAGCCTGGTTTAAATATAACTTGCCCAAACATGGAGAAAATTCTAAAATAGGATCTAAGATGTGCTTGTAAAAAACAATCAAAATTAGTTAAGAAATTTTCTGAGTTGAAAATTTAATTTTGAGTGAAATTCTTTGTTATCCAATAGCCTTTTATACTGTGTTTTGAGCAGATTCACATATGACAGACTGTAGATAAATCAGACATAGTTTGGAAGTTTATTGTAACAAACACATACTGCTTATTCTGTACTGGGTATTTTATGTTCTTTACAAATATTAACTAGATCCTCAAATCTGTAAGATATATAGTATTATTAGCCCCATTTTATAGATAGTGGAACTGGGGCACAGAATGGCTAATATGCCCCAAAGTCCCAAAGTCAATTAATAAGCAGCAGAGCCAAGGTTCAAGACCAGTCTGGCTCTAGAGGCTCTGCTTTTACCCCTACATGTGATCCCATGGTGTGCTTAATCAGTTATTTTTCCATATAACACACTAAAGGCGTTGGACCAAGATTTTTCTATCTTTGAGAAAGCAGTATGGAAAAGGAAATAACATATATAAGTTTTTGGTAGAAGGAAAACTGGACTTACTGAGTTCTGACATTACCAGTACAAGCTGGGGAACTTTGGGGAAGGCAACTGTATTAATTTTCTATTGCTATTATAACAGATTACCACTAATTTAATCACATAAAAACACAAATTTATTTTCTTACATTTTTGAAGGTGAGAAGTTTTAAAGTCAAGGTGTTGGCAGGACTGTATTCCTTCTGGAAGCTTCAAGGGGAGAATCTGAATCTATTCGTTTTTTCCAGTTTCTGGAGGTCATTTGCATTTCTGAGCTCATGACCCCTTCTACAGTCTTCAAACTGAGTCACTCCAATCTCTGGTTCTGTTGTTAATATTTCCTTTTTGTGCCTTTACCCTCTTGCCTCCCTCAAACAAAGTTATAACTATATTGGGCTCACTTAGATAAACCAAGATAATCTTCCTATATCAAAATTCTTAATTTAAACACATATGCAAAATCCCTTTTGCCATATAAGATAGAATATTCACAGGTTCGGGGTATTAATACATGGGCAGCTCTGGAGGGCCATTATCTACTATAGTTATAATTTATTTGTATGGACCTCAGTTTCCTCAATTGTAAATGAAGGAGGTAAACTAGGTGATCTTTGGGGATTCTTCCAGTTCAGAGAACCCTGAAATTTCCAATCCTACCCTTGAATCTTACTGTTGTAGTGAAAAGTAGAACTTTTGCTATTGAACTCTTGTTTGCAAATGCAAAATATGTTTCATATTGGATTTAAAATTTAATTTTCTCAGATGAAAAAGTGACAGGGTAAATAGAAATTAATAGCAGATGGAGAAAGAAATTAAGATGTTGTGTTCTGTGAGAGACAGTAATATTCTTAACATTATTGTATTCAAACTTTGGGATCTGCATCGAGGTATAGTGTCCTTGTAGATTTTCAGCAGTATATTGACTGATTAGAACCTTTTTATTAGAGAGTAATAAAAAAAAATAAAGCTCTGTTATTAGATTGCTCCTGCCTCTAAGTTATAAAAACTTTAACTCCAACTGATTTAAACAATAAGGACATTTATCATCTTATCTCACATAAGAGAGGTAACAATTTAGAAGCTCAGTGATTTTATATGAATTAATATTCCTTCTGTAGCTCTATTCTACCAACTTTAAGGGGCAGGCTCCCTTCATATTCATAAGAAAGCTGCAGCATTTCCATCACATTCTAAACCAACATTTAGAGAGAACTTCTCTTGTGAGACTTTTTTTTTAGGACTTAGGAAACCTTTCCCAAAGGCCATATATTTTATTGACCAGAATTCTGTTACATGCCAATTTAAAAATCAGTTTCAGGCAAGGTGAATGGCATTACCATGTTTGACTAGACCCCATGATGTCCAACAGAACTTTCTTTGGTGATGGAAATGTTCTATATCCGTGAGCCCAATACAGTGGCTTCTAGCTGCACGTGGCAATGATTGAGCACTTGAGAAGTGGCTAGTGCAACTGAGGAACTGAGTTTTTAAATTTAATATGAACTTAAATAACCATATACTGCTAGTGGATACCATATTGGACCACATAGAGGCAGATCAATCATTTGGGCAGAATCGATGTTGAGTTGTCAGAGAATTACCATTTTCATTATATCTTTACACAGAACAGTGAACAAATGCTGTATTGGTCTCTTAAAAACTTTTTTTTATTAAGGTATTATTGATAATATACACTCTTATGAAGGTTTGACATGAAAAAACAATGTGCTTACTACATTTACCCATATTATCAAGTCCGCACCCATACCCCAATGCAATCACTTCCTATCAGTGTAGTAAGATGCCACAGATTCACTGTTTACCTTCTCTGTGCTATACTCTTTTAACCGTGACACCCCACACCATGTGTACTAAACATAATACCCCTCAATCCCCTTCTCCCTCCATACCCACTTGCATTCCCACACCCCTCCCCTTTCATAACCACAAATCCCTTCTGGGAGTCTGTGAATCTGCTGCTATTTTGTTCCTTCAGTTTTGCTTTGTTGTTATACTCCACAAATGAGGGAAATCATTTGGCACCTGTCTTCCTCCACATGGCTTATTTCACTGAACATAATATCCTCCAGCTCCATCCATGTTGTTGCAAATGGTAGGATTTGTTTCTTTCTTATGGCTGAAGAGTATTCCATTGTGTATATGTACCACATCTTCATTATCCATTCATCTACTGATAGACACTTAGGTTGCTTCCATATTTTGGATATTGTAAATAGTGCTGCAATAAACATAGGGGCGCATATGTCTTTTCCTTTTTAATTTTAATTTTGGTATCATTAATCTACAATTGCATGTGCAACATTATGGTTACTAGACTCCACCCATCATCAAGTCCCCGCCACATACCCCATTACAGTCCCTGTTCATCAGTGTAGTGAGATGCTATAGAGTCACTACTTGTCTTCTCTGTGTTGTGCAGCCCTCCCTGTGCCAACCCCTACATTATGTCTCCTAATTGTAATGCCCCTTTTTCCCCCTTGTCCCTCCCTTCCCACACATCCTCCCCAGTCCCTTTCCCTTTGGTAACTCTTAGTCCGTTCTTGGGTTCTGTGAGTCTGCTGCCGTTTTGTTCCTTCAGTATTTTTGTTTGTTCTTATATTCCACATATGAGTGAAATCATTTGATACTTGTCTTTCTCCACCTGGCTTATTTCAATGAGCATAATACCCTCTAGCTCCATCCATGTTGTTGCAAATGGTAGATTTGTTTTCTTCTTATGGCTGCATAATATTCCATTGTGTATATGTACCACATCTTCTTTATCCATTCATCTACTGATGGACACTTAGGTTGCTTCCATTTCTTGGCTATTGTAAATAGTGCTGTGATAAACATAAGGGTGCATATGTCTTTTCCAAACTGGGCTGCTGCATTCTTTGGGTAAATTGCTAGGAGTGGAATTCCTGGGTCAAATGGTATTTCTATTTTGAGTTTTTTGAGGAACCTCCATACTGCTTTCTGCAGTGGTTGAACTAATTTGCATTCCCACCAGCAGTGTAGGAGGGTTCCTCTTTCTCCACATCCTCCAACATTTGTTGTTGTTTTTGTTTTGGATGTTGGCCATCCTCACTGGTGTGAGGTGATGTCTCATTGTGGTTTGAATTTGCATTTCTCTGATGATTAGTGATGTGGAGCATCTTTTCATGTGCCTATTGGCCATCTGAATTTCTTCTTTGGAGAAGTGTATGTTCAGATACTCTGCCGATTTTTTAATTGGATTATTTGCTTTTTGTTTGTTGAGGTGCATGAGCTCTTTATATATTTTTGATGTCAGCCCCTTATTGGATATGTCATTTATGAATATGTTCTCCCATACTGTAGGATGTCTTTTTGTTCTACTGATGGTGTCCTTTGCTGTACCGAAGCTTTTCAGCCTGATATAGTCCCACTTGTTCATTTTTGCTTTTGTTTCCCTTGCCTGGGGAGATATGTTCATGAAGAAGTCGCTCATGTTTATGTCCAAGAAATTTTTGCCTATATTTTTTTCTAAGAGTTTTATGGTTTCATGACTTATATTCAGGTCTTTGATCCATTTTGAATTTACTTTTGTGTATGGGATTAGACAGTAGTCCAGTTTCATTCTCTTACATGTAACTGTTCAGTTTTGCCAACACCAGCTGTTGAAGAGGCTGTCATTTCCCCATTGTATATCCATGGCTACTTTATTGTATATTAATTGACCGTATATGTTTGGGTTAATATCTGGACTCTATTCTGTTCCCCTGGTCTGTGGATCTGTTCTTGTGCCGGTACCAAATTGTCTTGATTACTGTGGCTTGTAGTAGAGGTTGAAGTTGGGAATTGAGATCCCTCCTGCTTTATTCTCCTTCTCAGGATTGCTTTGGCTATTCGGAGTCTTTTGTGGTTCCATATGAATTTTAGAACTATTTGTTCCAGTTCGTTGAAGAATGCTGTTGGTATTTTGATAGGGATTTCATTGAATCTGTAATTGCTTTAGGTGGTATAGCCATTTTGACAATATTTATTCTTCCTAGCGAAGAGCATGGGATGAGTTTCCATTTGTTAGTGTCCTCTTTAATTTCTCTTAGGAGTGTCTTGTAGTTTTCAGGGTATAGGTCTTTCACTTCCTTCGTTAGCTTTATTCCTAAGTATTTTATTCTTTTTGAGGCAACTGTGAATAGAATTGTTTTCCTGATTTCTCTTTCTGTTAGTTCATCGTTAGTGTGTAGGAAAGCAACAGATTTCTGTGTGTTAATTTTGTATCCTGCAACTTT
Organism: Smutsia gigantea; assembly: GCA_032199065.1. Taxonomy (NCBI): domain Eukaryota; kingdom Metazoa; phylum Chordata; class Mammalia; order Pholidota; family Manidae; genus Smutsia; species Smutsia gigantea. Next base: position 21,153 of record JAVSCE010005202.1, read on the forward strand.
GCTGAATTCAGACATTAGTTCTAGTAGTTTTGGAGTGGAGTCTTTAGGGTTTTTTATGTACAATATCATGTCATCTGCAAATAGTGACAATTTGACTTCTTCTTTACCAATGTGGATGCCTTGTATGTCTTTGTTTTGTCTGATTGCCGTGGCTAGGACCTCCAGTACTATGTTGAATAACAGTGGAGAGAGTGGGCATCCCTGTCTTGTTCCCGATCTTAGATGAAAAGCTTTCAGCTTCTCGCTGTTAAGTATGATGTTAGCTGTGGGTTTGTCATATATGGCCTTTATGATGTTGAGGTACTTGCCCTCTATACCCATTTTGTTGAGAGTTTTAATCAGGAATGGATGCTGAATTTTGTCAAATGCTTTTTCAGCATCTATGGAGATGATCATGTGGTTTTTGTTCTTCTTTTTGTTGATGTGGTGGATGATGTTGATGGATTTTCGAATGTTGTACCATCCTTGGATCCCTGAGATGAATCCCACTTGATCATGGTGTATGATCCTCTTGATGTATTTTTGAATTCGGTTTGCTAATATTTTGTTGAGTATTTTTGCATCTATGTTCATCAGGGATATTGGTCTGTAATTTTCTTTTTTGGTGGGTCTTTGCCTGGTTTTGGTATTAGAGTGATGCTGGCTTCATAAAATGAGTTTGGAAGTATTCCCTCCTCTTCTATTTTTTGGAAATCTTTAAGGGGAATGGGTATTATGTCTTCTCTATATGTCTGATAAAATTCAGCTGTGAATCCATCTGGCCTGGGGATTTTGTTCTTGGGTAGTTTTTTGATTGCCGATTGAATTTCGTTGCTGGTAATTGGTCTGTTTAGTTTTCTGTTTCTTGCTTGGTCAGCCTTGGAAGGTTGTATTTTCTAAGAAGTTTTCCATATCTTCTAGGTTTTCCAGCTTGTTAGCATATAGATTTTCATAGTATTCTCTAATAATTCTTTGTATTTCTGTGGGGTCTGTTTTGATTTTTCCTTTCTCATTTCTGATTCTGTTTATGTGTGTAGATTCTCCTTTTCTCTAATGAGTTTGGCTAGTGGTTTATCTATTTTGTTTATTTTTTCAAAGAACTAGCTCTTGGTTTCATTGATTTTTTCTATTGTTTTATTCTTCTCAATTTTATTTATTTTTTCTCTGATATTTATTATGTCCCTCCTGCTGACTTTGGGCCTCATTTGTTCTTCTTTTTCCAATTTCAGTAATTGTGACTTTAAACTGTTCATTTGGGATTGTTCTTCCTTCTTTAAATAGGCCTGGATTGTGATATACTTTCCTCTTAGAACAGCCTTTGCTCTGTCACACAGAAGTTGGGCTTTGTGCTTTTGTTGTCATTTGTCTTCATATATTGCTTGATCTCTGTTTTAATTTGGTCGTTGACCTGTTAATTATTTAGGAGCATGTTGTTAAGCCTCTATGTATTTGTGAGCCTTTTTGGTTTCTTTCTAAAATTTATCTCTAGTTTTATACCTTTGTGATCTGAGAAGTTGGTTGGTAGAATTTCAATATTTTTGAATTTACTGAGGTTCTTTTTGTGGCCTAGTATGTGGTCTATTCTAGAAAATGTTCCATGTGCACTTGAGAAGAATGTATATTCTGCTGCTTTTGGGTGTAGAGTTCTGTAGATGTCTGTTAGGTCCATCTGTTCTAGTGTGTTGTTCAGTGCCTCTGTGTCTTTACTTATTTTTTTGTATGGTTGATCTGTCCTTTGGAGTGAGTGGTGTGTTGAAGTCACCTAAAATGAATGCATTGCTGTCTATTTCCCCCTTTAATTCTGTTAGTATTTGTTTCACATATGCTGGCGCTCCTGTGTTGGGTGCATATATATTTATAATGGTTATATCCTCTTGTTGGGCTGCCCCCTTTATCGTTATGCAATGTCCTTCTTTATCTCTTGCTATTTTCTTTGTTTTGAAGTCTATTTTGTCTGATACAAGTACTGCAAGACATGCTTTTTTCTCCTTGTTGTTTGCATGAAATATCTTTTTCCATCCCTTCACTTTTAGTCTGTGTATATCTTTGGGTTTGAGGTGAGTCTCTTGTAAGCAGCATATAGATGGTACTTGCTTTTTTATCCATTCTATTACTCTGTGTCTTCTGATTGGTGCATTCAGTCCATTTACATTTAGGGTGATTATAGATAGATATATACTTATTACCATTGCAGGCTTTGGATTCGTGGTTACCAGAGGTTCCAGGGTAGCTTCTTTACTATCTAACAGTCTAACTTAACTCTCTTATTAAGCTGTTATAAACAGTCTGTTGATTCTTTATTTCTCTCCTTTCTTATTCTTCCTCCTCCATTCTTTATATGTTAGATTTTTTATTCTGTACTCTTTTGTGTTTCCTTTGACTGCTTTTGTGGATAGTTGATTTTATTTTTGCCCTTAGTTAGTATTTGGATGGTCTGCTTTCTCCGCTGTGATTTTATTTTCTTAGGTGACATCTATTTAGCCTTAGGAGTGCTTCCATCTAGAGCAGTCCCTTGACGATATCCTGTGGAAGTGGTTTGTGGAGGCAAATTCCCTCAACTTTTGCTTGTCTGGGAATTGTTTAATTCCTCCCTCAAATTTAAATGATAATCATGGTGGATACAGTATTCTTGGTTCAAGGCCCTTCTGTTTCATTGCATTAAGTATATCATGCTATTCTCTTCTGGCATATAAGGTTTATACTGAGAAGTCTGATGATAGCCTGATGGGTTTTCCTTTATAGGTGATCTTTTTTCTCTCTCCGGCTGCCTTTAATACACTGTCCTTGTCTTTGGTCTTTGTCATTTTAATTATAATGTCCTGGTGTTGTACTCCTTGGGTCCCTTGTGTTGGGAGATCTGTGGGCTTCCATGGTCTCAGAGACTATTTCCTTCCCCAGATTGGGGAAGTTTTCAGCAAGTATTTCTTCAAAGACACATTCTATCCCTTTTTCTCTCTCTTCTTCTTCTGGAACCCCCTGAATGCGAATATTGTTCCATTTGGATTGGTCACACAGTTCTCTTAATATTCTTTCATTCCTGGAGATCCTTTTCTCTCTCTCTCTGCCTCAGCTTCTCTGTATTCCTGTTCTCTGATTTCTATTCGATTACCAGTCCCTTGCTCCTCATCCTGTCTGCTCTTAAGCCCTTCTATCGATTGTTTCATTTCTGGTATTTCCCTCCGAACTTCATCCCTTAGCTCTTGCATATTTCTCTGTAGGTCCACCAGCATATTTGTGACTTTTATTTTGAATTATTTTTCAGGAAGATTCATTATATCTATCCCACTAGTCCCGCTGTCTGGGGTTGTCCGAGTTATTTTTGAGTGGACCAGATTCTTCTGCCTTTTCATAGTGGTAGAAGTGGTCACAGGTAGGTGGCACGTGTGTCAGCTGGGAGACAAAGTCCCTTCCTGCTTGTTGTTTGCCTTACCCTTCTCCGCTGCTTGTGCCTGTTGCCTGCACATCTGGAGGCAGTCTTCTGAGATAATACCCATAGCTGCTGTGGATGGGGCCACACTCAGGCTAGCCTAGAGCCCTGTTTGGGGTCACAACCGTGCCGGGTGTGTTCTGCTGCAAGGACAGTGCTGCTTCATGCCTTCCGGACCTTGCTCTGGCTTCCACAGCCTGTGCCAGTTACCCGCACACCTGGAGGTAGTCTCTGAGATAATCCCCTGAGCTGCCATGGGTGGGGCCGCCCTCAGGCTAGCCTAGAACACTGTGGGTGGTGGCAGCCATGCTGGGTGTGTTCTACTGTTAGGGTGGCACCCCTTCGTGCCTTCCAGACCTTGCTCCGGCTTCTGCCCGTCCCAGTTAGCTGCACGCTGGGATGAGACTCTGTGTGGTTGCTGTGGGTGGGGCTGCTGTCCAGCTGCTGCACAGCTGGGGCGGGTCAGCCGGTCTGTTTGCAGCACCGGCCGGCGGAAATGAATGTCAGGCTGCTTATTGCTGTGAGTGGCTTCGGGGCTGCTTTAAGTGGCAGGGGATTAAGGAGCCTGAAGTTCCTCAAGATTCCCAGATTGCTGGGCTGAGTGTGCTGTTACAGTTTTGTTCAGCTGCTGGGCCCATGTCCCTTTAAGGGTTTTAAAAAGCACCTGCTTTTCTTTTGTCCCAGGGGAGCCGGCTGTGGGCACCTGCTCACAGTCTCCGTCTCAGATCCTGCTCTTCCATTTCTCTAATACCCAGTACACCATGCGATGTGTGTCTGTGCTCCCTGTGCAGATCACCAGGGCTGGTTATTTAGCAGTCCTGTGCTTCCACTCCCTCCCCACTCTGATTCTTTTCCTCCCACCGGTGAGCTGGGGTAGGGGGAGTGCTCGGGTCCCACCGGGTTACGGCTTTGTATTTTACCCCCTTCATGAGATGCTAAGTTCTCCTAGATGTAGATGTAGCCTGGCTGTTGTACTGTATCTTCTGATCTCTCTTTTAGGAATAGTTGTATTTGTTGTATTTTCAAAAATATGTATGATTTTGGGAGGAGATTTCTGCCGCACTGCTCATGTTGCCATCTTGAGTGTCTCCTCATATGTGTTTTTGAATCTGAGAAGTTGTATTCTTTGGGTATATTCCAAGGAATGGGATATATGGTCAGCGGTATTTCTCTTTTTAGTTTTTTGACGAGCCTCCATATTGCTTTCCACAATGGTTGAACTAGCTTACATTCCCCCCAGCAGTGTAGGAGGGTTCCCTTTCTCAGCATTCTCGCCAGCATTTGTTGTTCTTAGTTTGTTCAATGCTGGCCATCCTTACTAGCGTGAGGGTGATATCTCATTATGGTTTTAATTTGCATTTCCCTGATGATTGGGTATGTGTCTGTTGGCCATCTAAATTTCTTCTTTGGAGAATTGCCTGTCCATATCCTCTGCGCATGTTTTGATTGGGTTATTTGCTTTTTGGGTGTTGAGGCGTGTGAGTTCTTTATGTATTTTGGATGTTAACCCCTTGTCAGATATGTCATTTACAAATATGTTCTCCCATACTGTAGGATGCCTTTTTGTTCTGTTAATGGTGTCCTTTGCCAAACAGAAGCTTTTTAGTTTTATGTAGTCCCATGTGTTCATTTTTGCTTTTGTTTAGCTTGCTCAAGGAGATACGTTCAGGAAGAAGTTGCTCATGCTTATATTCAGGAGATTTTTGCCTATGTTGTCTTCTAAGAGTTTTGTGGTTTCCTGACTTACATTCAGGTAATTGATCCGTTTTGTGTTTATTTTTGTGTATGGGGTTAAACAATAATCCAGTTTCATTCTCTTGCATGTAGCTGTCCAATTTTGCCAACACCAGTTGTTGAAGAGGCTGTCATTTACCCATTGTATGTCCATGACTCCTTTATCATATATGAATTGACCATTTATGGTTGTGTTTATATCTGGACTCTCTATTCTGTTCCACTCGTCTGTGGGTCTGTTGTTGTGCCTGTACCAAATTGTCTTGATTACTTTGGCTTTGTAGTAGAGCTTGAAGTTGCGGAGCATAATCCCCCCAGCTTTATTCTTCCTTCTCAGGATTGCTTTGGCTATTTGGGGTCTTGTGTGGTTCCATATGAATTTTAAAACAATTTGTTGTAGTTCATTCAAGAATGCTGTTGTTATTTAAATAGGGATTGCATTAAATGTATAGATTGCTTTGGCAGGATGGCCATTTTTACAATATTAATTCTTCCTATTCATGAGCACGGAATATATTTCCATTTTTTTATATCTTTTTGAATTTCTCTCATGACTGTCTTGTTATTTTCAGGATATAGGTCTTTCACGTCCTTGGTTTGGTTTATTCCTAGGTTTTTAATTATTTTTGATGCAGTTGTGAATGGTATTGTTTTCCTGATTTCTCTTTCTGCCAGTTCATTGTTAGTATATAGGAATTCCATAGATTTCTGAGTATTAATTTTGTATCCTTCAAATTTACTGAATTCAGATATTAGATCTAGTAGTTTTGGTGGATTCTTTAGGGTTTTTTATGTACAATATCATGTCTTCTGCAAACAGGGACAGTTTAACTTCTTCCTTGCCAATATGGATGTCTTTTATTTCTTTGTGTTGTGTGATTGCTGTGGCTAGGACCTCCACTACCATGTTGAATAGAAGTGGGGAGAGTGGGCATTCTTGTCTTGCTCCCGATCTTAAAGGAAAAGTTTTCAGCTTCTCATTGTTAAGTATAATTTTAGCTGTTGGTTTGTCATATATGACCTTTATTACATTGAGGTATTTGCCCTACTATACCCATTTTGTTGAGAGTTTTTGTCACGAATGGGTGGTGAATTTTGTCAAATGCTTTTTCATCATCTATGGAGATGATCATGTGGTTTTTGTCCTTCTTTTTGTTGATGTGGTGGATGATGTTGATGGATTTTCGAATGTTGTACCATCGTTGCATTCCTGGAATAAATCCTACTTGATCATGATGGATGATCTTTTTGATGTGTTTTTGAATTTGGTTTACTAATATTTTGTTGAGCAATTTTGCATCTGTGTTCATCAGGGATATGGGTGTGTAATTTTCTCTTTTGTGGTGTCTTTGCCAGGTTTTGGTATTAGAGTGATACTGGCTTCATAGAATGAGTTTGGAAGTATTCCCTCTTCTTCTACTCTTTGGAAAACTTTTAGGAGGATAGGTATTAGGTCTTCACTAAATGTTTGATAAAATTCAGCAGTAAAGCCATCTGGTCCAGGCATTTTCTTCTTAGGTAGTTTTTTGATGACCAGTTCAATTTCTTGGCTGGTAATTCATCTATTCAGATTTTCTGTTTCTTTCTGGGTCAGGCTTGGAAGGTTGTATTTTTCTTTTATTTTTTATTTTTTCATTTTTTGTATTTTTTTTAGTTTATTTTGATATCATTAATCTACAATTAAATGAGTAATATTATGGTGATTACACTACCCCCTTCATCAGGTTCCCCCCCCCCAACCCCATTGCAGTCACTGTCTATCAGCTTAGTGAGATGCCATAGAGTCACTACTTGTCCTCTCTGGGTTGTACCGCCCTCCCCATGCCCCTCGAACATTACATCTGCTAATCGTAATGTCCCTTCTTCCCTTTTACCCCTCCCTTCCCACCCATCCTCCCCGGTCCCTTTCCCTTTGGTAACTATTAGTCCGTTCTCGGGTTCTGTGAGTCTCCTGCTGAAAGGTTGTATTTTTCTGGAAAGCTTTCCATTTCTTCTAGGTTATCCAGTTTGTTAGCATATAATTTTTCATTGTGTTCTCTAATAATTTTTGTATTTCCTTGGTGTCCGTAGTGATTTTTCCTTTTTCATTTCTGATTCTGTTTATGTGTGTAGACTCTCTTTTTTTCTTGATAAGTGTGGCTAGGGATTTATCTATGTTGTTTATTTTCTTGAAGAACCAGTTCCTGCTTTCCCTGATCCTTCCTATTGTTTTATTCTTCTCGATTTTATTTATTTATGCTCTAATCTTTATTATGTCCCTCCTTCTACTGATTTTGGACCTCATATGTTCTTCTTTTTCTAGTTTCATTAATTGTGAGTTTAGACTCTTCATATGGGATTTTTCTTCTTTCCTGAGGTAGGCCTGTATTGCAATATACTTTCCTGTTAGCATGCCCTTCACTGCATCCCACAGATTTTGCGATTTTGAATTATTGTTGTCATTTGTCTCCATATATTGCTTGATCTCTGTTTTTTTTTTGGTCATTGATCCATTGGTTATTTAGGAGCATGTTGTGAAGCGTCCATGTGTTTGTCAGATTTTTCATTTTCTTTACATAATTTATTTCTAGTTTCATACCTTTGTGGTCTGAGAAACTGGTTGGTACAATTTCATTCTTTTTGAATTTACCAATATTCTTTTTTGGTCTAGAATATGATCTATTCTTGAAAATGTACATTGTCCAGTTGAGAAGAATGTGTGTTCTTCTGCTTTTGGGTGTAGAGTTCTGTAGATGTCTGTTAGGTCCATCTGTTCTAATGTGTATGTGTTGTTCAATGCTTCTGTCTCCTTACTTATTTTCTGTCTGGTTGATCTGTCCTTCAGTGTGAGTGGAGTGTTGAAGTCTTCTAGAATGAATGCATTGCATTCTGTTTCCCCTTTTAATTATGTTAGTATTTGTTTCACATATGTAGGTGCTCTTGTGTTGGGTGCGTAGATATTTATAATGGTTATATCTTCTTGTTGCATTTACCCCTTTATCATCATGTAATGTCCTTCTTTGTCTCTTGTGACTTTCTTTGTTTTGAAGCCTATTTTGTCTGATACAAGTACTGCAACTCCTGCTTTTTGCTCCCTATTAGTTTCATGAAATATCTTTTTCCATCCCTTTACTTTTAGTCTGTGTATGTCTTTGAGTTTGAAGTGAGTCTCTTGTAGGTAGCATATAGATGGGTATTTTTTTTTTATCCATTCAGGGACTGTATGTCTTTTGATTGGTGCATTCAGACCATTTACAGTTAGGGTGAATATTGATAGGTTTGTACGTATTGGCATTGCAGGCTTTAGATTTGTGGTTACCAAAGGTTCAAGGTTCACTTCCTTACTATGTAACAGTCTAACTTAACTCACTTAATATGCTATTACAAACATAATCTGAAGGTTTTTTTTTTCTCCTCCTATTTCTTCCTTCTCCATTGTTTATATACTAGGTATCATATTCTGTACTCTTTTTGGTTCCTTGATTGACTTGGGGGTAGTTGATTTCATTTTGCAGTTGGTTAGTAATTAACTGTTCTACTATCTTTACTGTGGTTTTATTATCTCTGGTGACAGCTATTAAACTTTAGGAACACTTCCATCTATAGCAGTCCCTCCAAAATGCACTGTAGAGTCAGTTTGTGGTAGGTAAATTCTCTGAGCTTTTGCTTATCTGGAAATTGTTTAATTCCTCCTTCAAATTTAAATGATAACCTTGCCAGATAAAGTATTCTTGGTTCAAGGATCTTCTGCTGCATTGCATTAAATACATCATGCCACTCCCTTCTGGTCTGCAAGGTTTCTGCTGAGAAGTCTGATGATAGCCTGATGGGCTTTTCTTTGTATGTGATCTTATTTCTCTCTCTGGCTGCTTTTAATAGTGTGTCCTTGTCCTTGATCTTTGCCATTTTAATTACTGTATGTCTTGATTTTGTCTTCCTTGGGTCCCTTGTTTTGGGAGATGTGTGCACCTGCATGGTCTAAGAGATTAACTCCCCCCCCCAGATTGGGGAAGTTTTCAGTAATTACGTCCTCAGAGACACTTTCTATCCCTTTTTCTGTCTCTTCTTCTTCAGATACCCCTATTATGCGAATATTGTTCCATTTGAATTGGTCACAAAGTTCTCTCAATATTCTTTCATTCTTACAGATCTTTTTTTCTCTTTGTGCCTTAGCTTCTTTGTATTCCTCTTCTCTAATTTCTTTTTCCTTTTTTGTCGCCTCCACCCTATCTAATCTGACTTTTTTAAAATAATTTATTTTGGATCATTAATCTACAATTACACGTGCAGTATGATTATTAAACTACCCCCTTCATCAGGTCCCCGACACCAACCCCATTACAGTCACTGTCCATCAGCGTAGTGAGATGCTATAGAATCACTACTTGTCTTCTCTGAGTTGTACAGCCCTCCCCGTGCCCCCCCAACGTTACATCTGCTAATCGTAATGCCCCTTTTCCCCTCTTATCCCTCCCTTCCCACCCATCTTCCCCAGTCTCTTTCCCTTTGGTAACTATTAGTCCGTTCTTGGGTTCTGTGAGTCTGCGGCTGTTTTGTTCCTTCAGTTTTTATCTTTGTTCTTATACTCCACATATGAGTGAAATCATTTGATACTTGTCTTTTTCGGCTTGGCTTATTTCACTGAGCATAATACCCTCTAGCTCCATCCATGCTGTTGCAAATGGTAGATTTGTTTTCTTCTTATGGCTGACTAATGTTCCATTGTGTATATGTACCACATCTTCTTTATCCATTTATCTACTGATGGACACTTAGGTTGCTTCCATTTCTTGGCTATTGTAAATAGTGCTGTGATAAACATAGGGGTGCATATGTCTTTTTCAAACTGTGCTGCTGTATTCTTAGGGTAAATTCCTAGGAGTGGAATTCCTGGGTCAAATGGTATTTCTATTTTGAGTTTTTTGACGAACCTCCATACTGCTTTCCACAATGGTTGAACTAACTTGCATTCCCACCAGCAGTGTAGGAGGGTTCCCTTTTCTCCACATCCTCGCCAACATTTGTTGTTGTTTGTGTTTTGGATGTTGGCCATCCTCACTGGTGTGAGGTGATATCTCATTGTGGTTTTAATCTGCATTTCTCTGATGATTAGCGATGTGGAGCATCTTTTCATGTGCCTGTTGGCCATCTGAATTTCTTCTTTAGAGAGATGTCTATTCATGTTCTCTGCCCATTTCTTAATTGGATTATTTGCTTTTTGTTTGTTAAGGTGCATGAGTTCTTTATATATTTTGGATATCAACCCCTTATCGGATACGTCATTTATGAATATATTCTCCCATACTCTCAGATCTCTTTTTGTTCTACTGATGGTGTCCTTTGCTGTACAGAAACTTTTCAGTTTCATATAGTCCCACTTGTTCATTTTTGCTTTTGTTTCCCTTGCCCAAGGAGATATGTTCATGAAGAAGTCGCTCATGTTTATGTCCAAGAGATTTTGGCCTATGTTTTTTTCTAAGAGTTTTATGTTTTCATGACTTACATTCAGGTCTTTGATCCACCTTGAGTTTACCTTTGTGTATGGGGTTAGACAGTAGTCCAGTTTCATTCTCTTACATGTAGCTGTCCAGTTTTTCCAACACCAGCTGCTGAAGAGGCTGTCATCTCCCCATTGTAAATCCAAGGCTCCTTTATCAAATATTAATTGACTGTATATGTTTGGGTTAATGTTTGGAATTTCTATTCTGTTCCACTGGTCTGTGGGTCTGTTTTTGTGCCAATACCAAATTGTCTTGATTACTGTGGCTTTGTAGTAGAGCTCGAAGTCAGGGAGCTTAATTCCCCGTTATAGTCCTCCTTCTCAGGATTGCTTTGGCTATTCGGGGTCTTTTGTGGTTCCGTATGAATTTTAGAATTATTTGTTCCAGTTCATTGAAGAAAGCTGTTGGTAGTTTGATAGGGATTGCGTCGAATCTGTAGATTGCTTTGGGTAGTATAGCCATTTTGACAATATTAATTCTTCCTATCAAGAGCATGGAATGCATTTCCATTTGTTAGTGTCCTCTTTAATTTCTCTTAGGAGTGTCTTGTAGTTTTCAGAGTACAGGTCTTTCACTTCCTTTGTTAGGTTTATTCCTAGGTATTTTATTCTTTTTGATGCAATTGTGAATAGAATTGTTTTCCTGATTTCTCTTTCATCATTAGTGTATAGGAAAGCAACAGATTTCTGTGTGTTAATTTTGTATCCTACAACTTTGCTGAATTCATATATTAGTTCTAGTAGTTTTGGAGTGGAGTCTAGGGTTTTTTATGTACAATATCATGTCATTCGCAAATAGTGACAATTTGACTTCTCTTTACCAATCTGGATGCCTTGTATGTCTTTGTTTTGTCTGATTATCGTGGCTAGGACCTCCAGTACTATGTTGAATAACAGTGGAGGGTGTGGGCATCCCTATCTTGTTCCCGATCTTAGATGAAAAGATTTCAGCTTCTCGCTGTTAAGTATGATGTTAGCTGTGGGTTTGTCATATATGGCCTTTATGATATTGAGGTACTTGCCTTCTATACCCATTTTGTTGAGAGTTTTAATCAGGAATGGATACTGAATTTTGTCAAATGCTTTTTCAGCATCTATGGAGATGATCATGTGGTTTTTGTTCTTCTTTTTGTTGATGTGGTGGATGATGTTGATGGATTTTCGAATGTTGTACCATCCTTGCATCCCTGGGATGAATCCCACTTGATCATGGTGTATAATCCTGTTGATGTACTTTTGGATTCGATTTGCTAATATTTTGTTGAGTATTTTTGCATCTATGTTCATCAGGGATATTGGTCTGTAATTTTCTTTTTTGGTTAGGTCTTTGCCAGGTTTTGGTATTAGAGTGATGCTTGCTTCATAGAATGAGTTTGGAAGTATTCCCTCTTTTTCTATTTTTTGAAAAACTTTAAGGAGAATGGGGGTTATTTCTTCTCTATATGTCTGGTAGAATTCAGAGGTGAATCCATCTGGTCTGGGGGTTTTGTTCTTGGGTAGTTTTTTGATTACTGATTCAATTTTATTGCTGGTGATTGGTGTGTTTAGTTTTTCTGTTTCTTGCTTGGTCAGTCTTGGAAGGTTGTATTTTTCTAAGAAGTCATCCATTTCTTTTATGTTTTCCAGCTTGTTAGCATATAGATTCTCATAATATTCTCTTATAATTCTTTGTATTTCTTTGGGGTCCATCGTTATTTTTCCTTTCTAATTCTGATTCTGTTTATGGGTGTAGATTCTCTTTTTCTCTTAATGAGTCTGGCTAGGGGTTTATCTATTTTGTTTATTTTTTCAAAAAACCAGCTCTTGATTTTATTGATTTTTTTCTATTGTTTTATTCTTCTCAGTTTTATTTATTTCTTCTCTGAACTTTATAATGTCCCTTCTTCTGGTGATTTTGGGCCTCATTTGTTCTTCTTTTTCCAATTTCAGCAGTTGTGTTTTTAGACTATTCATTTGGAAATGTTCTTCCTTCTTTAAATAGGCCTGGATTGCAATATACTTTCCTCTTAAAACTGCCTTTGCTGCGTCCCACAGAAGTTGTGGCTTTGTGTTGTTGTCATTAGTCTCCATGTATTCTTTGATTTCTGTTTTGATTTAGTCGTTAACCCATTGATTAATTAGGAGAATGTTAAGTCTCCATGTATTTGTGAGCCTTTTTGATTTCTTTCTACAATTTATTTCTAGTTTCATACCTTTGTGATCTGAGAAGTTGGTTGGTAGGATTTCAATATTTTTGAATTCACTGAGGTTCTTTTTGTGGCCTAGTATGTGGTCTAATCTGGAAAATGTTCCATGTGCACTTGAGGAGAATGTGTATCCTGCTGCTTTTGGGTGCAGAGTTCTGTAGATATCAGTTAGGTCCATCAGTTCCAGTGTGTTGTTCCGTGCCTCTGTGTCTTTACTTATTCTCTGTCTGGTTGATCTGTCCTTTGGAGTGAGTGGTGTGTCGAAGTCTCCTAAATGAATGCATTGCTGTCTTTTTCCTTCTTTAATTCTGTTAGTATTTGTTTCACATATGCTGGCGCTCCTGTGTTGGGTGCATATATATTTATAATGGTTCTATCTTCTTGTTGGACTGAACCCTTTATCATTATGTAATGTCCTTCTTTATCTCTTGCTACTTTCTTCGTTTTGAAGTCTATTTTGTCTGATGTAAGTACTGCCACACCTGCTTTTTTCTCCTTGTTGTTTGCGTGAAATAACTTCTTCCATCTCTTCACTTTTAGTCTGTGTACGTCTTTGTGTTTAAAGTGAGTCTCTTGAAGGCATCATATAGATGGGTCTTGTTTTTTTATCCATTCAGTGACTCTATGTCTTTTGACTGGTGCATTCAGTCCATTTACATTTAGGGTGATTGTGGATAGGTATGTACTTATTGGCATTGCAGGCTTCAGATTCGTGGTTACCAAAGGTTCAAGGTTAACTTCCCTACTATCTAAAAGTCTAACAACTAACTTAATATGCTATTACAAACACAATCTAAAGGTTTTTTGTTTGTTTGTTTGTTTCCTCCTTTTTCTTTCTATTCCATTCTTTATATATTAGGTATCATATTCTGTACTGTTTGTCTATCCCTTGATTGACTTTTGGGATAGTTAATTTAATTTTGCATTTTCTTAGTAATTAGCTGTCCTATTTTCTTTACTGTGGTTTTATTACCTCTGCTGACAGCTATTAATCTGTAGGAACACTTCCATCTATAGCAGTCCCTCCTAAATACACTGTAGAGATGGTTTGTGGGAGGCAAATTCTCTCAGCTTTTGCTTATCTGGGAATTGTTTAATCCCTCCTTCAAATTTAAGTGATAATCTTGCTGGATAAAGTAATCTTGGTTCAAGGCCCTTCTGCTTCATTGCATTAAATACACCATGCCACTCCCTTCTGGCCTGTAAGGTTTCTGCTGAGAAGTCTGATGATAGCCTGATGGGTTTTCCTTTGTATGTGATCCTATTTCTCTCTGGCTGCTTTTAATAGTCTGTCCTTATCCTTGATCTTTGCCATTGTAATTGCTATATGTCTTGCTGTTGTCTTCCTTGGGTCCCTTGTGCTGGGAGATCTGCGCACCTCCATGGCCTGAGAGAGTATCTCCTTCCCCAGATTGGGGACGTTTTCAGCAATCACCTCCTGAAAGACACTTTCTATCCCTTTTTGTCTCTCTTCTTCCTCTGGTGCCCCTATAATGCGAATATTGTTCCGTTTGGATTGGTCACATAATTCTCTCAATATTCTTTCATTCTTAGAGATCCTTTTTTCTCTCTGTGCCTCAGCTTCTTTGTATTCCTCTTCTCTAGTTTCTATTTCATTTATTGTCTCCTCCTCTGTATCCAATCTGCTTTCAATACCATCCATTGTGTTCTTCAATGACTGGATCTCTGACCGGAATTCATTCCTGAGTTCTTCAATATCTTTCCGTACCTCCATGAGCATGTTAATGATTTTTATTTTGAGCTCCCTTTCAGGGAGAGTCATAAGGTCCATATCATTTAAATCTTTCTCAGGAGTTGTGTTCATAATTTTACTGTGGACCAGGTTCCTTTGGCATTTCATATTTGTGTATGGCGCCCTCTAGTGCCCAGAAGCTCTACTCTCTGGAGCTGCCCAGCCCCTGAAGCAATGCGGGGATTGTAGGGGAGTGGTATTGGTGCCTCCGAGGAGGAAAGGGCTGTTTGCTGGTTCCTGGCTGCTATGCCTGTCTCCACTTCCTGAACCAGTGGGCTGAGCACACAGGAATAAGCCTCTGTGCTTTGCGTTTTTAGTTGCTGTAGACAGATCTTCCCTCTGGCTGGCCTAACACCAGGGAACGATTTCCCGGTTTGCAAGCCCAGTGGGGCTGGCCAGAAGAAAGATGCACTAGTCTGCCTGTCACAGAAGGGGTTCTTGGAGCTGTGTAGGCAGCCAGGGAGCTGGAGCACCTGAAGATCGTGAACCCTCCCAACCTGCTGGGCAGAGTGCACCTGGACAATTTTGTCTGCCTGTCCTTTCTCCTGTGCAGTAAGCTCCATTCAATCCTTGCCCCTTTAGCAGCCCTCTTGCTAAGGGCTTCTTTGTTAGGGAGTCTCTCAGACTGCCTTTGTCCCCGAGCAGCTGGGTATGGATCCCTGCTTCCACAATCAGCTGGATTCTTAGTCTCTCCAGGAACTCTGCCTGTCTTAGCTTTCCAACCCCCTAATTAGAAGAGTATCATGCAAGCACCATGAAATGTAGGTTTGTGCTCCCAGAGCAGATCTCCAGAGTTAGGTATTCAGCAGTCCCACATCTCCACTCCCTCCCTGATCCATTCCTGTTCCTCCTGCCGGTGAGCTGGGTTGGGGGAAGGGCTAGGATCCTGCAGGACCACAGCTTTAGTATGTTACCCTTTTCTGTGAGGGCTGCTCTTGTCTTCAGGTGTATGCAGTTTGTTGCTGTCCTCTTTCCCGTTGCTCTTTCAAGAGTAGTTGTAGTAGCTTTATTTTCATATTATATGAGGTTTTAGGAGGACGCCTCTGTCTCACCTCTCATGCCACCATCTTTAATCTCTAATCTGTTTTTGAAACTTTCCATTGTATGTTTCATATCTTGTACTGTGTTCCATAATGGTTGGATCTCCAACCAGAATTCCTCCTGAGTTCTTGAATATTTTTCTGTACCTCCATGAGCATGTTAATAATTTTCGTTTTGAAATCCCTTTCAGGCAGATTCATGAGATCTATTTCATTTGAATCTTTCTCAGGGGTTGTATTCATATTCATAATTTTACTTTGAACCAGGTTCCTTTGGCGTTTCATATTTGTTTATGGCGCCCTCTAGTGCCCAGAAGCTCTACTCTCTGGAGTTGCTCAGCCCCTGAAGCAATGTCAGGGGTCGTAGGGGAGCTATGTTGGTGCCAGTGTTCTGAGTACACAGGTAGAAGCCTCTATGCTTTGCATTTGTAGTTGCTGTAGACAGGGCTTCCCTGTGGCTGGCCTAATGCCATGGTAAGTTTTGCCAGTTTGTAAGCCAGGTGGCGCTGGCAGGGGGAAAGGCGCAGTAGGCTGCTTATCATGGAGAGCGTCCTTGGAGCTGTGTAGCCAGCCAAGGAGCTGAAGCTCCTTAAGATTGTTAAAGTTCCCAACCTGCTGGGCAGAGTGCACCCGGATAATTTTGTCTACCTGTCCTTTTTCCTGAGCAATAAGCTCTGTGAAATCTTTGGCCTTTCAGTAGCCCTCTTGCTGTTAGGAAGTCTGTCAGACTGCCCACCTTTCTTTTGTCCCAGAGCAGTCAGATATGGATCCCTACTTCCCACAAGCAGCTGGAATCTCAGTCTCTGCAGGTTTTCTGGCTGTTGTAGCTTTCCAAACCCCTAATCATGAGAGTACCATGAAAACACCATGAAATGTAGGTTTGTGCTCCCAGATGAGATCTCCAATCTTAGGTATTCAGCAGTCCCAGGACTCCACTCCCTCCCTGTTCTTTTTCTCTTCCTTCCCCCGGAGAGCTGGGGTGTGAGAAGTGCTTGGGTCCTGTCAGGCCATGGCTTTGGTACGTTACCCTCTTCTGTGAGGTTTATTCTTTTCTCCAGGTGTATGCAGTTTGGCACAGTCCTCTTTCCTGTTGCTCTTTTAGGATTAGTTGTATTAGTTATGTTTTCATATTATATGCGGTTTTAGGAGGAAGCCTCTGTCTCACCTCTCACGCCGCCATCTTTAGTCCTCTCCCTGCATAAGACTGTATTTGTCTTTAGAACCTCTATCTAATTACTGATCCACCTGGTAGGATGTTTTGGAGACAAACCAAAGACAGAAAACCAGTGCCCATGCTTACAGAGGTTAACAATGGCACCCCTTGCTGAAGGGGTAAGGTGGGAGATCATGGTATGCCGGTATGTGCCAGCATGTGTCATGTTTCAACTAATAGTGGCGGTTTGATTGGGATAGAATTTCTAGGAACTCTGCTGGGGAGACATAGGCTGCTGTTCTTCATATGAAGTTGGTTTGTTTTGCAGTGCTGTTAATAGGAAATGGTAAGTTAATATGTATTTCATGCCAAAGTCTGCCTGGTTTGGAGGTTGTACAACTAAGGAAATACATAGATGGCATCTGGTGGGAATCCATCCATCCAACAGATATTTATAAATCACTTGATATGTACCAGGTACTGTTCTAGGTACTGAAAGATAGTAAACAAAACTAAATCCTTGTCCTCATGGAATTTAGTCATTACGAATAAGTACTACATTTCAAATTGAGACTGGTGTCAAGAAGAAAATAAAGTGAACTAATAGGATAAAATGAATGAAGTAAATTTTAACAACTGCCTAGATCTGTAACTTTCTTGTCAAAAGCACAGGGTTTTTAAGTTTTTCCTTGGGGAAGAGGACATTTGGTTCATAGGCTTATTTGGTTTCACAGCAAAAAATTAAAAGGGTTCTGTTTGGGTTAGCTATTTGCCAAAAGAAAGAAAAATTAGTTCCTGAGAAGGTGATATTTTTCTCTGCTGGCTGAAAATTAATGTTTTACCTGAGATGTTATTGTGAGTCTTACATGGCCCAGGAATAGGATGAAGTGTATTTCCAGTTAGATCATGTTGCTTTGTATTGTTTGCCTTGTCTGGATAACTTAAGCTATCTTAAGCAAACTTCTGTGCTCTAGCTCTTTGAACCATTAAATTATTATTGTTATTTATAATAATTACCAATCATATGGGTTCTGGAAAATTCAGCCATTATAAAAATAATTATAAAAGTGTTTTATATAAAGTTGTAGGTCAAAGGAATATTAAGCATTTTCCATTAAAATTGAGCAGGTGATTTAACTTTTCTGAGTCTTAGTTTTTCCATAGTTAAAACAAAGTAGTTGCAATATTGTTAAGAATGTTGGTAGAAATAGGAACTGGCATAACCTTTCTGGAAAGCCAATTGGCAGGATAATTACAAGTTCTTTAAAAAGTTTGTACCTGTTTGCCCCAAGTAACAAAATTGAACTCATGTTCAATGGTGTTTAAGAATGTTTATCATACTATTGTTTATAATGGTGAGAGAAAGCAAACAAATGTTGAACAATAGGAATTTGGTTCAGTTATGGTGCATTCCATGTGGAATTCTATGAACTACTAAAGAAATGGTAGTACTAATAGGGATTAGTAGAAAATTATTTTAAAAAATTAATAGAAGCTCACAGTATACTACCATTTCTGGTGATCTGTGCCTCTTCAGCTTGGGCTACTACAATCAGAGGTGGTAATTATGGTCACTTAAAAAAACTTTTCTAAATAACAAATATTGGCGAGGATGTGGAGAAAGGGGATTCCTCATACACTGCTGGTGGGAATGTAAATTAGTACAACCATTGTGGAAAGCAGTATGGAAGTTCCTCAAAAAACTCAAAATAGAAATACCATTTGACCCAGGAATTCCACTCCTAGGAATTTACCCAAAGAATGCAGCAGCCCAGTTTGAAAAAGATATATGCACCCCTATGTTTATCGCAGCACTATTTACAATAGCCAAGAAATGTAAGCAACCTAAGTGTCCATCAGTAGATGAATGGATAAAGAAGATGTGCTATATATACACAGTGGAATATTATTCAGCCATAAGAAGAAAACAAATCCTACCATTTGCAACAACATGGATGGAGCTAGAGGGTATTATGCTCAGTGAAATAAGCCAGGCGGAGAAAGACAAGTATCAAAAGATTTCACTCATATGTGGAGTATAAGAATAAAGAAGAAACTGAAGGAACAAAACAGCAGCAGACTCACAGAACCCAAGAATGGACTAACAGTTACCAAAGGGAAAGAGACTGGGGAAGATGGGTGGGAAGGGAGGGATAAGGGGGAAAAAGGGCTATTACAATTAGCACAAATTTTGTAGCGGGGGTGGGGGGATATGGGGAAGGCAACATAACACGGAGAAGACAAGTAGTGATTCTATAACATCTTTCTACGCTGATGGACATTGACTGCAATGGGGTATGTGGTGGGGACTTGATAATAGGGGAAGTAGTAGTAACCATAATGTTGCTCATGTAATTTTATATTAATAATAACAAAATAAAAAATTTTTTTCTATTAATAATGGCAGGTAATTACTGAGCTATAGAGTCCTACACACTAAGCTTTGTTCATATATTATCTCACTGAAATTTTATATTAACCCTACTGACTAACATCCATTTAGAACCTCATTTTGCAGAGGAAATCATGGCTCAGAGGAATAAAGTAACTGTCCAAAGGCCTTAAATTCAGAGGCGGCAGAGTTAGAATTTGTACTCAGCCTTTTGACCCCAGAGTCTACATTTTGAAACTGGCCTAGATGCCGCTCTGCAAACTACATGTGGGTTCTACATGGGATAACCATCACAGGTAGACTGTGGAAACTGCTCCACTTCTTTTCTTGGAACTGCACTCTTATTTGAGAGTGCTTTGGCATGGGTGTGTGGCAGAGAAAGGGGCGATTCACCTTTTAACACAGAAGTTAGCAAATACTAGCCCATGGTCCCAAGCCAGCCTGCTGACTGTTTTGGTAAATCAAGTGTCATTGCTGCACAGCTGTGGGTGTTCATTTAGGATTTGTCTCTTGTTGCTTTTGACCTACAAGGGCAGAACCGAGTAGTTTCTATGGAGACCACATGATCTGCAAAGCCTAAAATTTGTATTATCTTGTCCTTTGCAGGAAAAATTTGCCGACCCCTTTAGTATGTTAGAAATTGGGAAGATGTGTTCCCTATTATAATGACCACTTTACTTCCCTTAGAGTAACTTTAAAAACAAAACAAACCAGTTTTAGGGTTAGTGTCCTGCAATACAGGTCGCAGGCATACAGGCCTTTGCTGAAGGGTTTTCTAAGGAGGTGAACAAGCGCAGTCTATTCCGGGACTACTGAAGGCCCTCTGTGCGTGGCTGACTGGCATTCTCTAACCCAGCCAGCGCTGCCTTGAAACTCGGCCTGTTGCTGCTCCTCTGAGATGGAATGTGTATTCACAAAGGAGGCACTCCGTTAGTCATGGTGCATTTCCTGGGCCCTGGAGACATGAGCATGACATCACCAAAGGCCAATGAGAAAGGATCCTCTGTGGCACAAGCCCTCAAACCTCTCAGGACTGTAGAATGTGTGTTCTGTTCCTAGCCCTCAGGGCGTGCTTTGAGACTGCCTTCCTCATCCAGCCATATTCTGGGCACAAAAGTCTAGCTTCCAGACCCAAGAGGCCAGGGCAAGTTTGAAAATCTGCAGAGCTGGAGGCAGATTCCCATTTAGTATTTTTTTCCAGGGCTCAGGTTTTTATTCCCACAGTTTTCCACTCCTAATGACGTTGTTACTTCATGTGGTGAAGGGTGGGTGGTGAAAGATGAAGTCTGCATTAGATAAAAGACACTTGGCAGTTAAAATTTCTGGATAAGTATAGGTTAGTAGCTTAACAAAATCAGAAGCATATTTTGCCGTTCTGTTACATTGTTTTTGTGTGTAGTTTAACATAATAAAACAACGTTTTTTAACAGCAAAGGCCCCTAGCAAAATTAGTGTGGCTTAGAATAGGGCAATTACCAAAGGAACTTGACTGAGGGGATTAAGTAACTCATTAAATGTTTTATCTTCAAGAAGAGAAGAAATCTTTCTTCAATTCTCTTTTCTTAGGATTTAAGCATTTTGGGTAGCTCCCTTCCTTCCTAATCTATGCATTTATTTATTTATGAAAATAATTTGTGGAATTTAGTCTCAGGTTTAACTTTGTTAATCCTATGTACCAGAAAGTATATTGAAAGCCTTGTTTTCTCATTGGCAATAGCTCAATCTTTCTCTAGCAAGTCATAATTATAAAACTATCCCTTTAAAAGTTATTCACAAAACTGAGGACTTAATGTGAGATTACAATGGACAGACCTAGAATTTAATTTGGGAACTGAACCCAACAACTGTGTTTTCCAAACTTCATAGGCAATCTGTGGTTGAATGAGAATTGATTCCAGAAGTATTTTTTTCATCTGTGCATCCTTTTTGATCAAGTCGAGGAGAAATTGGGGAACAGCCGTTTTTATTAGTATAATCTATGGCTACTATAAACCACGGATGCCACCCCTGCGGCTTAGAAAACAAAAAACTTGTTTCCACAAGTTGAAGACGATTATTATTTTTTGTAATTATATAGGCTTTTTATTTTAAAAAATCACTTGAAAGCACATGAATTTATTCCTATTTCCTAAGGACAAATATACCAGTAATTTAAGGAATTTCCTCTAGAACTGTATGATATACTGTAAAAGAGGGCACATTTTAGCACCTCAGAATCCTCCCTTAAAGATCTCTGTACAATTCAAAGCACTAATTATTAAAATTTCAAAATGTCTTTTGGAGATAGTCTAAATAGTATTTTTTGCAGCTTTTATAGATGAGGAAACTGAGGTATAGAAAGATTGAATCTTTTGCTTTGTGTAATTCATAGAGGCAGATGTTGAATGCATAAATCATTCTTATCAAAACCCTTTGGAGGAATTTCCTCTGTGTCTCTATATAAAATTGTTCCTGTTTACCTTTGACAGTTTCAAGCTTTGCCTCATTAACAACAGTGTGTGTTTTTCGCAACTGGTTGGTTGGGACAGAAGAGCAGGTTAGTGTAGCGAGGCAGGACTGGAGCAGGCCCTGAAAAGGGTCAGTTATGTAAGGGGTAAAGGTGTAGGCTGGCGGGGACCGTACTCTTGGCAGAGAACTTAATTCTCCTAAATACCGTCCTCCACTTGCTCCCACCTGAACAAATATTTGCCACCTCTCAGAAGGTTGTCATGAGTACTGATGGCTTTCATGTTGATAAAATGCCTCCAGCCTTTTGGAAGAAGGGTTCCTATATAGGCACACAATTAGTATTGGCCCCATCCCTAGTCACAAGCTTCTTGAGCAGGCAGTAGGCACTCTCAGATTGGATTAACCAGATCCTTGTTTTGCGGGGGAAAGATTCTGGAATGAGCCCTGCTGCTGCCTTGAGAGTAGACATCTGGTCTAAAATGTTGAAAGCCAGCCACACAGTAATGTGTCCCCTCCACTTCTGTTTACTGCTAAGTTGGGGAGCAGCAGATGCCTCCCTCGGAAACCCTCCTGGACTGTTTGGCATGGCATGCTGGTCATCTCACTACACCCTGAACTCTTCCTGCAGAAGAAAACTCTCAAAAGGCTAGTCTAGAATATGACAGCAAGAGGTCGTGACAGATAGTCGGGTTGGTTTACAATAAGTTAAAGATGGGTCCTGTCACTCTGTAAGGGATTGGCATCAATTTATCACACCAAACCAAACAGTGAAGGAAGAAAAGACTTTAGTCTCATTAAGAAACCCAGACAGAAATCCCACTTAATCCATCTTGCTTTTCCTTTTCCTCTAACTCAGCTGGTGTGCAGGTGTAGGGCAGCTTAGCAGAAGCTTTGAACATTTGGAAAAGGGAGTCATTACTGAAAGTCACTGACACACACTTCCCTTGGAATGCTGCTGATGTCATGGAAAACTGGGACCTTAGCAATAACCCCTAACAACCAGAGCTACAGTAAACAGTAAATGTTACCTCCACCAAGGCACTGGTTTTTTAAAGAGTTTTAACAGGCTAGGGCTTGCCAGCCACAAGTCATAAAAATGTTCTTATAATTTTACCCTACTCTCTAAAAGCGCTGGATAACTGCTTAGGTTTCTCTGCCACTTGGGGATGATGCAAAGCCCAATTCATGTCAGTTTCAAGGTTCACTAATCAGAATTTATAGCTCTTCTTTTCCAGTCCTCTTCATACCCCCTGCCATGCTCATGGAGTTAGGTCTGGTAAATTTAACACTTTTTCAAAGAAGTCTCTTGTCTTTTCGAGTTGCCTCCATTTCTGGTTATGCGGTAAATCTATGGGCTAGGTTTTGCCTAGTGTTTTATTAGGCTAGTGGTTAACCCAGTCTGGTTAATTTGTAGCCCTCAATCTATAGGTTATATTCCAACCAATTTGAAACAGTTGGGTAAAGTGACATGCTGTAGTTCTAACTTGGAAATAGGTGCATAGCAAAAAAGCAAGCAGTACATGTCATACAGAACTGTCAAGAATGGTTGCTGTCAACAGTGTAAGAAAGCAAGAGAAGACAGAAAGCAAGAGACTAGGAGGAGTTCTCTCCTGAGATTGGTGGAATGTTACCAGGTAAATCAAACCTAGCATGGCTTCTTTTAGACCTGTACACATGGCAGGAAGAAGCAGAATGCTACACTGCTTTTGCAAGGTGACTATATAATTTATCCTCCAAATTAGGATAGCTTTGCTAGTAAAGGGGCTCTATTAATAGTAACTCTGGGACTGTAGGAATAAACCAGCACCGTCCCAGGCGGAGGGGGCATACTGTTGCCCTCAGGATGTGCCAAGACCCGTATAGCCCCATCCCTTTGAGCAGGCAGTTTTTACAGGCCAGAGAGTGAACCCATTCATACAACCTGGATTGTGTCATTTACAAGAAAACCAGCTGTTCTTTAGAATAAGTGGGCTAAGTAATGAACTCTGTTACTGCAAGATTTCCCTAAGTTAAAACTTCAAGTAAAGTAAGCTTGAATTCACACTCATAATTTACCCAATTTTGAATGTTACTTTTATTGTTATATGTTCTTTGAGGTCTGAGATCCCTGGGAATCCCAGGAGATCCTTTCAAGGGGTCAAACTATCTTCATTATAATATTAAGACATTATTTGCCTTTTTCATTCTCATTTTCTTATGAGTTTACAGTGGAGTTTTCTGGAGGACATGTGAGGTATGATATTTTAACATGTTGCTTGAAAAATCAGATATCGGAATCCTTCTGTTGTCTATTAAGGCAGACATTAAAGAGATTTATAAGAATGTTAAACAATGCCATTCTTCTCCCTAAGTTTTTTTGTTTTTGTTACTTTTCATAAAAATACATTGTTTATGTGGAGATGTTATGGACATATTAATGTTACTTTTAAGTGAATTAAATAAATGCTTAAAAATTCATTGGTCTTCATTTCCAATACGATAGACATATCCCTCATAAACAAAAGCTCTGTGAGTCCTTAAAAGTTTTAAGAGTATAAATGAGTCCTAAGACCAAAAGGTTTGGGAACTGCTGCTCTAGACCTTTTTCACTCCCTGGAAGGAATGTGTAAGTAAAGTGAGATGATAAATTCCTGGCAAGCCAGTTTTATTCATTATTGCATCTACTCTAATACTTAGCAAAGCAGCTTGCATGTAGTTAGTGCTGTACATAAATATGGGTAGAAAAAGCTCTTGTAACAACTCTGGAAACGTATCATGTTCTCTCATGTTTGTGTGTTATGCTGACATTATTGCTTGGTATGTTTTAAGTCCTAGTTTTTTGACATTTAATATGTTCTGGTATTCTTTGTTAAATAATCTCACTTTGATATAACAATAATGTCATTTTTCCTTCAGAAGTTTTATGGAATAGATCAAATTCTCGTGTGAAACAAGTATGTCAGATGAGGAAACATAAGAATAATAGAAGAGAGACTTTTGCCTTTTTAAAAAACCTGGCTAATTGTTTTTTACCATTCAGCTTGGGTGTCACCTTCTTCAGTTAGCCTTCCTGGACTCTCCCAGGCTGGGCTCATACCCCTCTCTCATGCTTCCAAATCCTTTATCACTGCATGTACTATTCTGGGTCATTCCATTTATATTTTGGTCTCCCCCAGTTAACTTTGCCGTTTGTCAGAAATAGTGTCTTTGATTTCATTCCCAGGAGTACTTGGTAAAGGGTAAGCACTTAAAGAATATTTGTGAAATGAAAATGTACACAGGAAGGAAAAGCTGGCTGATTTAACTGGATAGTGAAGTTTCTCTCCCCCCACTCTTGACCAATTCAACAAAGGGCATTTATTACATCTTTAAAATATCACAAATAAGGTTTCAGCAGATCACCCTACTTCTCTGAGCTGCTGTTATTAGAAATCATTCAGCTTCTTGTTTCCGTAGCTGTACAACTTTTAGATCTTATTCACCAGTTGTTCCATTTTCAAAGAAACTGTTTCTTTTTCAAAGACAGAGATATCACCCCAAAATTTTCTGATGCCCCTTTTTTTTTTAAACTATTGAGGCTCACTGAATCAAAACAGTTGAATTTGACAAATGTTCAGTGTTTTTTCTTTCAAGATTGAACTCAGCCTTCTGGGTTGTTTTTTCTTTCCAAGGATACTTGAGTTCTACATTGACATGACTGAAGTCCCTCCTTAGTTCCCCTGGGGCCCTTCCCAGTAACTGTGCGTAACTGTGCGCCTGAGAGTCATGTTGACATTTCCTGGAACTTGACAGTCTGATTTTTTAGAACAGTAGAAGGCAAAGAGAGTTGAAGTGTTCTCTTTTTTTTTTAATTTTTCATATAACATGGTTTCTATAGTACTGAAAAAAATTTTGGAAGAAACTACAGTTTGAGAAAACAAGATAGATTGCTTTGGTATGACCTTACATGTAAACTGATATATATATCCACCATCCCTCCACACTCACAAACTCCTTTTCAGAGTCAGAATCTTTTAAGCCTTTAAAGGTCACCTGTTTCTGAGAATGTGATTTTTTTCAATATCAGAAATTATTTCCATTGGCAAAAAGGGAAAAATTGTGAAGTAACTTTTGTAATAACAGGTTCAGTTTTGTTGTAAGGAACATTTCATCCTTTTTAATGTTTTTTTTCTTATTTACTTTCAAGTGAAAGTATTCTTTTCTGTTTTTAAAATTTGGTCCTTGAGCTACTTTTTAAAACACCTGCTTAATTTAAAAGATGTCACCAAAGCCTGAATTAACCTGCTACTTTGTAAATCAGCATGACAGGAGAAACTCAGGCCACAGTTCACTTGAGTGGCAGCATTATATCCTCATGATTTAATAATAGTGGCAATTATATATGAAACGTGGAAGTCAAAAATCTAAGTTTATGCAGCCAGTTTTGAATAACTTGCATTCCGCTTGGTTTTAGGTTGAGTCCTCTCTGAGTGCTTTTGGTTATATAAGTCTCCAAGTTTCTTTTTCTCGAGACCTAACATTTTGGATAATTACTTACCACACTTATGTGTGAATTTTTGAGCAGAAAGCAGAGAGAAAGAATGCATCCCAATTCTTATCAAGTCCTCCTTAAAAAAGGAATTAATGGGGAGAGATTTATTATTGTCTGAAATGGAATCCTCAAGGGACACTGATTTCTGTGATCAGACCACTGACTGGATGGGAGAGGGAGAGCTGGATACTTGTCGTGAATTTGCTACTCTGCAGATACTCATGTGGTTTCAGTGGATCACCTTACTCCTCTCAGCTGCTCTTATTTTCCCATCTGTAAAATGAGGCTAGATTAGATGGTCTCTAAGGTCCCTTGCAGATCATCTAATTCTATAGTTCGTTTTGTACTCTGTCAGAATTTCATGTTCTTGAAGTCCCTAGTTGACAAATACGGTGTGGGAGGAAATGACACAGCCTTGAAAAGCCAGAATGGATTTTGTCCACACTTATGTGCTAATCCCCAAAGAAGAAGAAAATACAAACGAGCCAGGGGCCAAGTGTGAAAATGGTGACAGTGAGGAAAACACTGAAGCAGACAGCTGAAAGCTTCATTTCCTGGCCTGCCTGCCATGAGAAAGGCCGAGCCTGCCAAACCCTTCAGGCAATCAGGGCCAGAACTTTGGCTAGCTCTTATTTTGAGCTCCCCCCATACCACACACACAAACCACACAGGAAAATTGTCTCTCTCCCTTCATATTTGTGCCTTTTGGCTATACATGTGTTTATGCCAAGTCCTTGCCTAATGCCCTTGCTTCCAGCTTTCACTATATTCTGCCTGTTGTTTTCTGGGGCTGTGAGAAGCAGCTGGACTCCTCGGGAGGCCCAGGGGTGGTGGCTTGGTCGTGGGCTGCCGGGAGGCTGTGTAGACTGTCAGAACAAGGTCACTTATACCTGGTTTATGGGCAGTTTGAGCAGTGTTCTTGCTCTCCTTCCTTGGCAAATGTCAGAACTGATGGCTTTAATTTTTTTCCCTCCCTTCCTCTTTGGGGAGTTTTTTCCCCCTTCTACATTCCTCAGCCTTTTTGTCTGCGAACATCCTGTGGAAGATTTGGTTTGTCTTAGAGTTTTTTTGCCTGGCTGCTCATCTTTTCTTTTTTCTTTTTTTTTGTCCCCACATAAAACATATTTATCTACTGAGAGTTTCAGATGGATAACCAGAGCCTCTGTACTCTGTCACAAGCCTAGAAATCTGACCCCTTCTCATCTCTGACAGTATATTCCCAACCATTAGGTCTCCAAAGGCCCAGAGAGCTCTTGGCCTTTGGCTGGCTGTCCAGGCCCAGCTGGTGGGGAGCTAGTTTTTGTGTCCTTTCACCTCTGGCCTGTAATACTTTCCCACAGAGCTTGTCTGCATGCATCTTGTATTGGCTCTTAGAGATGGCAGCAAAGAGGCACTTGGTTCTCATCATTTTAGAAAACTGAGAAAGAATCAGGAAATCTGATTGAAGAATTTTGGCTGAATTTAAGGCGAAGCCATGTATTATGAAGGTTTTAAATTGCTCCACTGTGCACAGACTGACTTTGGTGGTCTGAATTTTGAAAGCAAAACAAAACAAAAAGCCTACCCATCCACTGTCTTTGGTAGCAGAGCATTGTCTTTTGTTGATGAGTGGAGCCTTGCTAGATACAATGGGTTTTTCCTCTCTGCCACTTTTTCTGGAAACTGTCAGTTTTCTTGCCCTATACCTGGCAGCACCACCTCACACTTTGATTTATGTAAGAGAAACCCCACATAGTCTTCAGAACATTGTGAAAAAAACAAAACTCAAAGTGTGTCTGTTTTTGGATTTGTCTGATGGTCTCTCATGTCTGTCTGTATTTGGTGTTTTATTTCAAGTGTTTTAAATGTTAATTGATGTTAAATTCAAACAGGTGAGTTTGTTGATGATAGCATCTTTTTTTTTAATTTAAATATCATTGCTATACAATCTTATGTTGGTCTCAAATACACAACACAGTGGTCCAACAGTTACCCATCACCCTCTATTGCGTCACCATCTATCAATGTAGTAAGATGTTACAGGAGATGATAGCATCTTATTTAACTGTATGTTTACAATATAAAGTCTTCATTCATGTCGGGAATATAATACTGCAGAGCTATTTTTCATTTCTGCCTACTCTTTTCCTTGTTCTTGGACTTGTTTGGCTGTTTTGACCTAAAGCCCAATTAACCCTTCTGTCACCCTTCCTTTCCCCCAGTCCACATTTTTTGCATTTTCTGTAATTCATTGTCTCATAGTATGATAAAACAGGAGCACTGGAAGGGCCCTTAGATGGTAGTTACCCAAACTCTTCATTTTATAGAAGAGGAAAAGAAAGCCTACAGAAGGAACATGATTAGGCCAAGATCAATACCTGCTGGAGCCTAGGCTCACGAGTGTTTTTCTGCTATACTACTCCAGTCTCCATGTGGCCGGAATTTTCCAAAGCACTAGACTAATAAGTACTTTCACAGAGAAGGAGTGCATCCTACTGGAAAGGACACTGTGTTTGGAGCCAGATGGGTTTGGGCCTGACTGTCTTCTGCCACCAACTAGCAGGGTAAATTGGACAAGTAACTGAAGCTTTGGGGGGCTCTGTTTCTTGCTCTGTAGTTTGAGAATAATAACAATAATACTTCAGGGTTATTATGAGTATTGAATGATATAATCTGTATAAAATGTCTGTTTCATGTATTATGTTCAATGAATTGTTATAATAATCTGAACATAGGAAAATGTTGCATGTGCAAATAATAATTTAAAATAGATATTTTATAATTGCCTATTCTGAGCCTCTTATTCAATAGTATTCTCCTAAATTCAGCATTAAAGTATGAATGGAGTGAGTTGTCTGGAAATGAATTCCTGAAGGTTATTTATACCATGACTGTGATTCATGCATTTCCCTTTTCTTTATGACTTTCATCTGTACTTAGCTGCAGTGTATCTTGTCCAAAAATTTTTGTACAAGTTGAACTCACCCAAAGAAGACATCTGGAGTGTCCTTGGGTCTGCTCCCTGCTTTTCATTTAGCTAAATGCTAGGATATAAATCTAGAATATAATCTATATAGAATGTTACATTCGTATTTTTGAGAAGCTTGAGATATTTAGTGTTACTCTGAAACTCATTGAACTGTGTGATGAATGGGTTCAGCATAAAATTATATGTGCCTGTTTGGAGTATAGGTAGAAGTTATCTTATGTTCAACGTAAAGGAGCCCAGGATTGTACTGTTAAAAGGAAGCGGAACTACATGTTGAAACCAATAAGGAATGAATTAGGAAACAAAAGCTAAAATTGAATTAGAAAAGGCCAAAAGCAATAAAAGAAAGTTTGGAAGATTCATAAGAGGTGATTCAGGGGAATTTCAGTTGAGGACCTCTTAGTTGGCTGTTGGAATGCACTTAAGCCTGAAGTGGTTGGAAGGATCTTGAGAAACTAGACAGAAAGAATTTTGCTTCTTTAATAAAGAGAGGGCTCAGGAGAAACAGCTTTGGCTTGGATTTTAGACAGAAGTTAAGTGCAACTAGAGAGAGGCATTATGTGTTTTGCACATAGTGGGTCCTCCTTATGGAACCCTTGATTGCAAAGGGACTTTCAAGCATGCATAGTTTGGCCCATAACTGTGGTTATTAGATATGTAAAAGCTGTAAATATTCTTAGGGTTTTGATCACTTTTTCAGTAAGGTGAAAGTGAAAGGGAATGTAGCAGTGATGGAGAATGGGATGGATGTTCCTTGTGCCTGTTCTTACCTAATGTCATATATTAGCTTAATAGCCTTAGGCCACCAAATTCTTTTTCTTTTCTTTTTTTAAAATAAAGTATCATTGATATACAATCTTAGGAAGGTTCCACATGAACAACATTGTGGTTTCAACATTTACCATATTATCAAGTCCTCACACCACCACCCCCATTGCAGTCACTGTCTGTCAGCGCAGTAAGATGCTGTAGAGTCATTACTTGTCTTCTCTGTGCTGTACTGCCTTCTCCGTGACCTGCCTATATTGTGAGTGCTAATTATAATGCCCCTTAATCCCACCTTCCCAAACCCCTCCCCTTTGGTAACTGCTAGTCCCTTCTTGGAGTCTGTGTCTGCTGCTGTTTTGTTTCTTCCATTTTGCTTTGCTGTTATACTCCATAAATGAGTGAAATTGTTTGGTGCTTGTCTTTCTCTGCCTGGCTTATTTCACTGAGCATAATACCCTCTAACTTCATCCATGTTAAGCCACCAGTTTCTTAAAGATAAAAGTAGGCATAGTTTGGGAGAGATATTGGATAATCAAGTATTGCCAGGAAGCGGAAGGTGCTATTTTGCTATATTTTGGGTTCATCCAGATGGGATCAAACCAGAGGAATTTGGCAAGCATTGGGACTCACCACTTAGAACCACACTGAAATAGTTGTGGTAGCAAAAGAATTTCTCTAGGAGTCTTATTCCAATTGAGGCATAACAGCCAGAGATTCCTGGCCCTTTAGGGCAGAGTGCCAAAGTTGATAAATTTTAGAACAATCAACTGAGGTCTATAAACTCAGGAGAAATAGTTCAGTTAGATGGTATGGGGACCATGTGTTTCCGTGATTTTTATACAGAAGACAATACTATGAGTAAATGTGTCTTGGAATTGACTGTTCAAAATTGGCTCTTCCCTAAACACGTGGTCTCCCATGAGATTTAAGATATTGCAGTTAATAAATGAGAAGATTATAAAAGAATTTAACTTTAAGAATTTGTGTTTGTCTCCTTCTATATTCTTCTTGAAATTCTGGCATATTAACCTTGCCATTTTTTAAAGCTTTCTGGCAAGAGCTCCCCACAACCTAAAATTTGCCTTCCTGTTTAATCATTCTTTGAGCCTTTTTATACTCTAGCAAAGTAAACTATACCTGCCACTACACTTCATCATCATTAGTATTACTGATCCCTTATAATCTGACATCTGTCTTTATATTTCCAATTGTATCCCCTCCAAGTGCCTGGTACACTGACTTACATACATTAGATTTTCATTAAATATTTTTTATTTAATGGTGAATGAAGAAGTAGTTTTTTATATTTTAAGCAACTGACTGCTACAGAGAATGACTTACAATGTAGCAGGAACTACTGTAACTAAAGAGTCAAATATGGGACCAAAAATGGGAGCTTTAAAAATTTTTTAACACCTTTATTGAGTCATAATTGACATCCAATAAGCAGCACATGTTTAATACAATTTGATAAGTTTTAACATATGTACACACTCATGAAATCATTACCACAATCAAGATAGTGAACATATCCACTATCCCTGAAAGTTTCCACATTGCTGTTGTAATCCATCTCTCCCATCCTTTCTTACCTTATGCTCCTCCGCCAACCCACTGATATGTTTTTGTCACTACAGATTAGTTTGCATTGTCTAGAGTCTTGAAATATAGATGGAATTATACAGTATAAACTCTTTTTGGTCTGGCCTTTTCACCTTGCTTAATTATTTTGATATTCATCCATGGTGTTACTACATTCCTTTTTATTGTTAAGTAGTTTTTCATTGTATGCATATATCACAGTTTGCTTTTCTATTTATCTACTGATGGATGTTTGGGTTCTTTCCAGCTCACGGATATTACAAATAAAGCCACTATGAACATTTGACTAGAAGTTGTTGAAGAGAGGTATGCTTTCTTTCCTCATAGGTAAATATCTCAGAGTAGAATGGATAGATCATACAATGGTATGTGTTTAGCTTTATAAGAAACTACTTGCAAAGGGGTTGTACCACCATCAGTGAACTACAGTTCCTGTTCCTCCACATCCTCATCAGCTGTTGAAGATGTCAGTGCTTTGAATTTCAGGTGTTATTAATAGCATCTCATTGTTTTAATTTGCAATTCCCAAATAACATGAGGTTAAGCATCTTGTGATACACTTATTTGTCATCTGAGAAGCTTCTTTGATCAAGTGTCTATTCAGATCTTTTATATATTTTTTTAATTGGATTATTTACCGATTGTTGAGTTTATAAAAGTCCCTTGTATATTAAAATGGATGGGAGTCCTTTATCAGATAGTTGTTTTGCAAATATTTTCTCCCACTCTGTGGCTTGTCTTTTAATTTTTTAACAGTGTCTTTTGCAGAGCAGAAGTTTTTAACTTGAATGAAGTCCAACTTAACAATTTTTTCTTTCATGGAGAGTGCTTTGGTGTGAATTTTACTTCTTGGATCATGTATATATATACATATATATATATTTTAAGACATCAAACTATTTATTATCATAATAAACATACTGTAAGGGAAACGAGGGATGAAGTGGAAAGAAAATGGCCTTTGTAGTGAAACAGATGGAGTTAAAATCCCATTGTCACTTAGTAGCTTTGATAATTTGGTTATTGTCTTTTTAATATTTTTTGATATTATTAATGTGCAATTACATGAGCAACATTATGATTACTAGACTTCCCCCATTATCAAGTCCCCACCATCTACCCCATTACAGTCACTGTCCATCAGTGTAGTAAGATGCTATAGAATCACTACTTCTCTGTGTTATACTGCCTTTCCCGTATCCCCACCCCCAACTCCACCCCTGCTACATTATGTGTGCTAATTGTAATAGCCCTTTTTACCCCTTATCCCTCCCTTCCCACCCCTCTTCCCTGGTCCCTTTCCCTTTGGTAACTGTTAGTCCATTCTTGGGTTCTGTAAGTCTACTGCTGTTCTGTGCCTTCAGTTTTTTTTCTTTGTTCTTATACTCCACATATGAGTGAAATCATTTGATACTTGTCTTTTTCGGCTTGGCTTATTTCACTGAGCATAATACCCTCTAGCTCCATCCATGTTGTTGCAAATGGTAGGGTTTGTTTTCTTCTAATGGCTGAATAATATTCCATTGTGTATATGTACCACATCTTCTTTATCCATTCATCTACTGATGGACACTTAGGTTGCTTCCATTTCTTGGCTATTGTAAATAGCACTGCGATAAACATAAAGGGGACATATATCTTTTTCAGACTGGGCTCTTGCATTCTTATGGTAAATTCCTAGGAGTGGAATTCCTGGGTCAAATGGTATTTCTATTTTGAGTTTTTTGAGGAACCTCCATACTGCTTTCTACAATGGTTGAACTAATTTGCATTCCCACTAGCAGTGTAGGAGGGTTCCCTTTTCTCCACATGCTTGCCAACATTTGTTGTTGTTTGTCTTTTGGATGTTGGCCATCCTAACTGGTGTGAGGTAATATCTCACTGTGGTTTTAATCTGCATTTCTCTGATGATTAGCGATGTGGAGCGTCTTTTCATGTGCCTGTTGGCCATCTGAATTTCTTTTGGAGAAGTGTCTGTTCAGATCCTTTGTCCATTTTTCAGTTGGCTTATTTGCTTTCTGTTTGTTGAGGTGCGTGAGTTCTTTATATATTTTGGATGTCAACCCCTTATTGGATATGTCATTTATGAATATATTCTCCCATACTGTAGGATGCCTTTTTGTTCTACTGATGGTGTCCTTTGCTGTACAGAAGCTTTTCAGCTTGATATAGTCCCAGTCCCACTTGTTCATTTTTGCTTTTGTTTCCCTTGCCTCGGGAGATATGTTCATGAAGAAGTTTCTCATGTTTATGCCAAGAGATTTTTGCCTATGTTTTTTTCTAAGAGTTTTATGGTTTCATGGCTTACATTCAGGTCTTTGATCCATTTTGAGTTTACTTTTGTGTATGGGGTTAGACAATAATGCAGTTTCATTCTCTTACATGTAGCTGTCCAGTTTTGCCAACACCAGCTGTTGAAAAGGCTGTCATTTCCCCATTGTGCTCCTTTATCATATATTAATTGACCATATACCGTTGGGTTTCTATCTGGGCTCTCTAGTCAGTTCCATTGGTCTATGGGTCTGTTCTTGTGCCAGTACCAAATTGTCTTGATTAGTATAGCTTTGTAGTAGAGCTTGAAGTCAGGGAGCATAATTCCCCCCTCTTTATTCTTCCTTCTCAGGATTGCTTTGGCTATTTGGGGTCTTTTGTGGTTCCATATGAATTTTAGAACTTTTTTCTCTAGTTCATTGAAGAATGCTGTTGATATTTTGATAGGGATTGCATTGAATCTGTAGATTGCTTTAGGCAGGATGGCCTTTTGACAATATTAATTCTTCCTAGCCAATAGCATGGGATGAGTTTCCATTTGTTAGTGTCCTTTTTAATTTCTCTTAAGAGTGTCATGTAGTTTTCAGGGTATAGGTCTTTCACTTCCTTGGTTAGGTTTATTCCTAGTTATTTTATTTTTTTTGATGCAATTGTGCATGGAATTGTTTTCCTGATTTCTCTTTGTGTTAGTTCATCATTAGTGTACAGGAATGCAACAGATTTCAGTGAATTGATTTTGTATCCCATAACTTTGCTGAATTCAGATGTTAGATTTAGTAGTTCTGGAGTGGATTCTTTAGGGTTTTTTATGTACAATAGCATGTCATCTGCAAACAGGGACAGTTTGACTTCTTCCTTACCAATCTGGATGCCTTTTATTTCTTTTTGTTGTCTGATTGCCATGGCTAGGACCTCTAGAACTAAATTGAATAAAAGTGGGGAGAGTGGGCATCCTTGTCTTGTTCCTGATCTTAAAGGACAAGCTTTCAGCTTCTCGCTGTTAAGTATGTGGGTTTTCATATATGGCCTTTATTATGTTGTGGTACTTGCCCTCTATACCCATTTTGTTGAGAATTTTTATCATGAATGGATGTTGAATTTTGTCGAATGCTTTTTCAGCATCTATGGAGATGATCATCTGGTTTTTGTCCTTCTTTTTGTTGATGTAGTGGATAATGTTGATGGATTTTCGAATGTTCTACTATTGTTGCATCCCTGGGATGAATCCCACTTGATCATGATGGATGATCTTTTTGATGTGTTTTTGAATTAGGTTTGCTAACATTTTGCTGAGTATTTTTGCATCTATGTTCATCAGGGATATTGGTCTGTAATTTTCTTTTATTGTGGTGTCTTTGCCTGTTTTTGGTATTTGCCTGGTTTTGGAGTGATGTTGGCCTCATAAAATGAGTTTGGGAGTATTCCATCCTGTTCTACTTTTTGTAAAACTTTCATGAGGATGGGTATTAGGTCTTCACAAATGTTTGATAAAATTCAGCAGTGAAACCATGTGGTCCAGGAGTTTTGTTCTTAGGTAATTTTTTGACTACTAATTCAATTTCTTTGATGGTAATTTATCTGTTCAGAT
Organism: Smutsia gigantea; assembly: GCA_032199065.1. NCBI lineage: Eukaryota > Metazoa > Chordata > Mammalia > Pholidota > Manidae > Smutsia > Smutsia gigantea. The sequence continues at coordinate 56,451 of JAVSCE010005202.1, forward strand.
TTTCTGTTTTTTCCTGGGTCAGCCTTGGAAAGTTGTATTTTTCTAGAAAGTTGTCCATTTCTTCTACGTTATCCAGTTTGTTACTATATAATTTTTTGTAGTATTCTCTTATGATTCTTTTTATTTCTGTGGTGTCCGTAGTGATTTTTCCTTTCTTGTTTCTGATTCTGTTTATGTGTGTAGACTCTCTTTTTTTCTTGATAAGTCTGGCTAGGGGTTTATATATTTTGTTTATTTTCTCAAAGAACCAGCTCCTGCTTTCATTGATTCTTTCTGTTGTTTTATTCTCTCAATTTTATTTATTTCTGGTTTAACCTTTATCATGTCCCTCCTTCTACTGACTTTGGACCTCATTTGTTCTTCCTATTCTAGTTTTATTAATTGTAAATTTAGACTGTTCATTTGGGATTGTTCTTCTTTCCTGAGGTAGACCTGTACTGCAATATATTTTCCTCTTAGCACAGCCTTCGCTGCATCCCACAGATTTTGCAGTGTTGAATTATTGTTGTCATTTGTCTCCGTATATTGCTTGATCTCTGTTTTTATTTGGTCATTGATCCATTGATTATTTAGGAGCATGTTATTAAGTCTCCATGCATTTGAGGGCTTTTTCATTTTCTTTGAGTAATTTGTTTCTAGTTTCATACCTTTGTGATCTGAGAAACTGGTTGGTACAATTTCAGTCTTTTTGAATTTACTGAGGTTCTTTTTGTGGCCTAGTATGTGATCGATTCTTGAAAATGTTCCATGTGCACTTGAGAAGAATGTGTATCCTGTTGCTTTTGGATGGAGTGTTCTGTAGATGTCTGTTAGGCCCATCTGTTCTAATGTGTTGTTCCGTGCTCAGTCTCTTTATTTATTTTCTGTCTGGTTGATCTATCCTTTGGAGTGAGTGGTGTGTTGAAGTCTACTAAAATGAATGCATTGCCTTCTATTTCCCTCCTTAATTCTGTTAGTATTTGTTTCACATATGTAGATGATCCTGTGATGGGTGCATATATATTTATAATAGTTATATCCTCTTGTTGGACTGACCCCTTTATCATTATGTAACCTTCTTCTTTGTCTCTTGTGACTTTCTTTATTTTGAAGTCTGTTTTGTCTGATACAAGTACTGCAACTCTTACATTTTTCTCCCTGTTAGTTGCATGAAATATCTTTTTCCATCCCTTTACTTTCAGTCTGTGTATGGCTTTGGGTTTGAAGTGAGTCTTTTGTAAGTAGCATACAGATGGGTCTTGTTTTTTTATCCATTCAATAACTCTACGTGTTTTGATTAGTGCATTCAGACTATTTACATTTAGCGTGATTATCGACAGGTATGTACTTATTGCCATTGTAGGCTTTAGATTTGTGGTTACCAAAGGTTCAAGGGTAATTCCCATACTGTCTAACAGTCTAATTTAATTCACTTCATATGCTATTAGAAACACAACCTAAAGATCCTTTTTTTTCCTTTCCCTCCTTTTTCTTCCTCCTCCATTCTTTGTATGTTATGAATCATATTCTATACTCTTTGTCTATCCCTTGGGTGACATCTATTTAGCCTTAGGAATACTTCCACTTATAGGAGTCCCTCCAAAATGTACTGTAGAGGTGGTTTGTGGGAGGTAAATTCTCTCACCTTATGCTTATCTGAAAATTGTTTAATCCCTCCTTCAAATTTAAATGATAACCTTACTGGATAGAGTATTCCTGGTTCAAGGCCCTTCTACCTCATTGCATTAAATATATCATGCCACTCCCTTCTGACCTGTAAGGTTTCTGTTGAGAAATCTGATGATAGTCTGATTGGTTTTCCTTTGTATGGGATCTTTTTTTCCTCTCTCTAGCTGCTTTTAAAAGTCTGTCCTTATCCTTGATCTTTGCCATTTTAATTATAATATGTCTTGATGTTGTCTTCCTTGGGTCCCTTGTGTTGGGAGATCTGTGCATCTCGATGGCTTGAGAGACTATCTCCTTCCCAGATTGGGGAAGTTTTCAGCAATTACCTCCTCAATGACGTTTTCTATCCCTTTTTGTCTCTATTCTTCTTCTGGACCCCTATAATGCAAATATTGTTTCGTTTGGATTGGTCACACAGTTCTCTCAGTATTCTTTCATTCTTAGAGATTCTTTTTTATCTCTGTGCCTCAGCTTCTTTGGTTCCCCTTCTCTATTTTCTATTCCATTTACCATCTCTTCTACTACATATTATCTGCTTTTAAATCCCTCCATTATATGTTTCATTTCAGATATGTAATTTCTTAATGATTGAATATCCGTCTTAAATTCAATCCTGAGTTCTTGAATATTTTTCTGTACCTCCATAAGCATGTTTATGATTTTTATTTTGAACTCTCTTTCAGGAAGATTGGTGAGTCCAGTTTCATTTGGCCCTTTTTCTGGGGTTTATGAGATTTTGGTCTGAACCATGTTCTTTTGACATTTCATATTTCTGTGTGGTGCCCTCTAGTGCCCAGAAGCTCCAGTGTCTGGAGCTGCTCAGCCCCTAGAGTGAGGTTGTGGGTCGTATGGGAGTGGAGCTGGTGCCTGGGGGCATGCAAAGATCTGTTTCCTGATTTTCGTCTGCAGCGCCTATCTGCAGTATCATAGCCAGTGGGCCGAGCACAGAGGTGTAAGCCTCTGTGCTTTGCGTCTCTAGCTGTTGTAGGCAGGGCCTCCCTCTGACTGACCTGACGCCAGTGCAGTGACTGCCGGTTTGTAAGCCAGTGCTGTCAGGCCAGGAGGAAGGTGCAGCAGGCTTTGAATCACAGTGGGGGGCCTTGGAGCTGAGTAGCCGGCCAGGGGGATGGAGCGCTCGAAGCCCCTCCAAGTTCCCAGTCTGCTGGGCAGAGTGCACCCAGACAACCTTGTCTCCCTATCCCTTCTCCTGCGCAGCTAGCTCCGTGCAAACCCTGCCCCTTCTGCAGCCCTCTCGCTGCTAGGAAGCCTCTCAAACTTCCTCCCTTTCCCTTTTCCCAGATTGGCCAGGTGTTGATCCCATCCTCCACAAACGGCCGGAATCTGTTTCTCAAGCACTCTGCCTGTCCCACCTCCCCATCCTCCAGAGCATCACACAGTGTAGGTTTCTGCTCGCAAAGCAAATCTTCAGGGTAGGTGTTCAGCAGTCTCAGGCTTCCACCCCCTCCCCGCTCCATTTCTCTTCCTCCTGCTGGTGAGCTGGGGTCGGGAAGGTCCTGGGTCCCGCCGGATCAAGGCTTTGGTATGTTACCCTGTTGCATGAGGTCTGCTCTATTTGTGAGGTCTGTATGCAGTCTGGTGCAGCCTTCTTTCCTGTTGCTGTTTTAGGGTTAGTTGTATTAACTATATTTTTGCACTCTGTGGTTTTGGGAGGAGTTCTCTGTCTCACCTCTCATGTGGCCATCTTGAATCCCTCCAGGTCATTTATATTTTTGCATTCTTATAAATCTTGAGCTTTGTCTTGGGATGCAGTTAAATTACATGGAAACAGTTTGATCCTTTGGACCTTACTTTTAAGATTTGTTTTGGTAGGACCAGAACCATTTAGTTTAAAGCTAATTCCCTCTATTTATTCTCCACTATTAAGGTAAGACCCTTCCAAGTATTTTTCCCATTGCTCAGTGAATTATGAAATTTTCCAGTCTGGTTGATGGGAATAGGCATTGTGTCTTGTCTTGTGTGAGTGCCAGGCACTGCTCTCTAGTTCTCTCTGATCATTTTTTATCCAGCCTCAAGTAGTTCCTCATATACAGCACTCACCAGTACTCTGCTTAATATTTGAGGCCCTCCCCAACCCCACCCCCACCCCCAGCACCCCAGATCTCTCTTTTGAACTCTAGCTACCTTGTTCTTCCTGGATCCTTAGCTCTGTCTCCTCAGCTCAGGAAGTCTGGACTCCACCTGAGTTCCCTCTCCCTGCACCACAGCCTAGAAATTCTTTCAAGGTAGTTGGCTGGGGCAATCATAGAGCTCTCCTCACTTGTTTCTCATTTCTATGTATTACTGTTCTTCATTGCCTGATTTTCAAGGTCTTGCAGGAAAAAAAAGATGTTTCATATGTTTTGTCTTAAGGAAAAAATTTTTTGGTTGCTTTAGGTGATAGTGTAAATCTAGTCCCTTTTACTTCATCTTGGTCAGAAACAAAAAGACTTTTTAAAGTTTTCAGTGATGGTTGTAGAAATGACCAATAGCAAATCAGGGAATCTGTAAGTGAAATATGCCTGATGTTTCATCATAAATTGAGAGTTTGGAAAGAGAATTACCTATTTTTCCCACTCATATCCTTCTCAAACATTTGCCTAACAGAAACCTTTGTACACATCGTTTTCCACATCAACTGGTAGATTATTGAATTTGTGGGGGAAGGACATACACAAGCCACTAGAATTTTAAGTTTCTTAGAACACATTATGTAAAAAGGAAATGATACAAAGGGAACTGAGTTGGGACCATAATACAATATTAGTTTAATTTCTTTATCAGTAAATAGCTGTTGGATTTTTGCTTTTGCTTATACTTTATTTGTGCTTCACTGGGAAGCAGTGTGACTTGTGGCAAGAAAAGAAGCATGAAAAAAATACACCAAAAACCTAGAGAAATGTAGGTTATCTCATTCCTGTTCTTATAGCCCCTATAATAAGGATCAAGTCAATAAATGTTTGCAAAAATTCAACTAGAATGTGATAAGGTAGTTACTGCAACTGTTTTCTCCTTTTGTAGATAGTTTAAAAAGTAGAAAAGTTCATGGATAACTAGCAGTCATTACAGTGCAATTGTGAGTCTAGTGTACAGTTTCCAAGTGTGAGTTTCAGACTGACTAGGCCCTTAGAGGAGAAAGAGACCCTTCTAAATTGGCTAGTAACACACAAAGATTTGGAGTTCATCTGCCCCATTTATGTGACTAATTAGCATGTAGAGTTTCTTCCAACAGGGGCTAGTGAAATAAGAACTAGGTGATGTCTTGTAAGACCTTTTTTTTCCCTATCCTGTACTTTTTAGAAGAGGGCCTTGGACTGTTAAATTGGAATGGAACAATGAAATCAACTTTAAAAATGAAGCTCTGACATGCTGGCTGCTTGCCCACTCTGTTGGGGCAGCTCTGGTTCCAGGGAGAGAGAATCCTTTTTTTGTTTATTTGTTTGTTTCCAGACAATTTCCTGCATCATCACATTTTTTTGTGAGCCAAGTGTTTGAGGTTGGTGATGTTGACAGAGCCCTGGAGAATGGAAGGAGTTCATCTCCATAGAGAAAGGCTTTTATATTTCAAGTCTTAAAATTCCAGAATATTTTTCTATTACATTGTTATTCCTAGTTTTTTTTTAACACCTCTCTATGGGTTAAGACTAGTCTCCCCTTTTTCTAGTTATCAGCTTTTAGGTGGTTCCCTCTTTTAAGTCAGAAAGTACTTTAGAAACATGATTTCTCTTTGTATTTATGACACAACAGCACATCTTGCTGTACTGGGGTCTTAGTTTTGGGAAGTTGTGCAGGCAACATACCCAGAGGGCTTAGTTGTTTTTTTTTTTAATAAACTCTGTGTTTATTCATATTTAATTTCAGCATAATAAGGTCATACATACCAAGGGACATTTATTCATGAAGCATTTTAGAAAATATAAAATATGTTTGGGCTGTAGTGAGTTATGATGATTTCCACTTATTTGCAATTTCCTTTTATTAATAATGCACCCAAGACTATTCTGACAGTTTGAAAATGGAAACTTTGATTCTCTTTTTTTTTCTGGTAAGATTTTGAATTCTTGCATAAAGGTACAAACTCCTGTTCAGAACTGAGTCCTCAATCTGGTGCCATAGCATCTCTGGTTGAAAGACATGTTGCAGTTTATAAAAGGTGTACTTTTGGTAGTGGAGGTAGTGGTTTTGGGAGGGTGGGGACTTAAGGGGAGGTGTTCAGTATGCAAATATTTATCTAGCATCTGTTATGAGCCAGGTGCTGGGCCAGACATCTATATGTTATTCTTTCATAAACTGACATTTGTAAATCTCAGAAAATGGCCTGACTAGATGGGGGATTTAGAGAAGAACTAGAAAATTTTCTTATTTTTTTCACCTACACCTATAAAAAAGTGCCAGTAGTAAAAGCTTATTTAATGAGTGCTTCTTTTTCTTTGCTTCAGATTTAAACTTTTTCTATAATGTGCTAGTTATCCATGAACTTTTGTTAATCAATAGAGAGATGCTTAACATTTTTAAGTGTGTTTATAAAAGGGGTAGCACTCTATAAAAATATAGTGGGACAGTACATAGAAGTAATAGAAAAATGGAGACATTCATAGAAGTAATAAAGTAAAAGGTATGGAATTAAATAGTCAAAGAATTTTAGAACTAAACATAATCTTAGAAATCACTTGGACCATGTATTTCATCTGACAGATGGGAAAATTGCTGTCCTCAGGCAAATCATCCTTGCCTATCAGAGCTAGTTAATGCAGCTATGAGACAAGAACCCAGGTTCACTATTCTTTCTACTATAGCCTAATTCTGTTTCTGCTTTATTTTAGAAGCAGCAATCCACACGAGCTCTACATCCTGAATAAAAACAATAATAACAGAAATAATAAACTCTTAAAATATGATTTCAGCCTTTTTGTTGGTTGGTTGGTTGGTTGGTTGGTTGGTTGATTTATATTTGGTTTGTCAGAAAGCCTTAGGTGTTGGGTAGGTTCATGGTTTAGGAAGATAGGGCATGGCTTCTAATGTTATCTTCAAGGTTGGAGAAAAATAATTGGAGAAGGATCACCTTCTCTTTTATAAACTTTTAAACTATTCACTTGAGTGTTTAGGTAATTGTAATCTCTGCTCTGCTGGTCCTAGAAAACATTGCTCAGGAGGCAGCTGGCTGTCTTGAGACCACAGAGAGGGAAAGAGCCTTTGCCCTGATGTATTCCATGAAATGCGTAACAGGCGACAGTTAGAGAAACCCAACTCGTGGCAGCCTGTTCTCCAGCCACACCCTTCTCCAGCCACTTGTTTTCCTTCCCCACCCCTTCCCAACCTGCCTTGACCAAACTCAATGAACAGGAACCATTGTGTGAATCGGAAGGAAAATGTCTTAAATATATGAAGTTATAATGACTTGGTAAGTGCTGTAAAAATACTCTGTAACTGAGTTGGAAGTTGCATCACCCATGCCTGTGGCACTATGGACAGGGCCCAAATGGTATAATTCTCCAGTGTAATACTGAAGTAAATTTTGCTTCTGCCAAGTACATATTTTAGATTTGAAACCTATGAAATGGCAAGCTGTAATTGTTCAATTCCAGTAAACCACAGGTGTATTCAACTTCCTTCCTTCTCAGTCTTTAAGTAGGCTGAACCATCTAAATAAAGATTGTGTTCTTATAGGAATCTACAAGGTGAGCTTTAAAGACAGTCAGTATATTTGAATGTCTGCATGTAATACAGCACTGTTCATTTAAACCTACAAACTCCTTAATAGAGTATAAGTCAGTTTCATTTAGTGAAAACAATCCTATGTTGTAATAATGATAGAAGTGGCTTACTGCAATGACAGAATATGGGGAGCCGGAAAATAGGGATTTATTTTTGTCTCCACTGTTGATTCTTCATTTGATCTGGCTTGAATCATTTCCATTTTCTTTAATTTCTTATTTTCTATTTGCTAAAGGTGAATAATACACCACACAGAGGTGCTGGCAGAGTGAAAGATAAATTCTCTCTGAGCTGTTTAAAAGAGACTTATTTAAACAAAAGCTGATTCGATTGTCTATCTTGTTATTTCTTATGTTCAGGTAGCACAGGGTTAGAAGAGATTTGAAAGGTTTGGTTGTTTTTTATAACTTCATTTGTAAGGAGCTGAATATAATTGCCTGCACTTTACAAACAAGGAAATTAAAGCCCCAAAAGATTTGTTTATTTGGGGGCTTATAATGAATAGCCCTTTATGAAAATTTGGGAAATTAGGGGGAGTATAGATGCAATTAACATTGGCCTTGAGTTGATAACTGAAGCTGTTAATGGGCTTATGGGGATCATTATACTATCCTGTTTTCCTGTCCGAAATTTCGCATAATCAAAAGCTAGAAAATAATACTGATTAAAAAAAAGGCCCCTGTTTTATTTACAAAGTCGTATAAAAAAAGCTACTGAGTCCCTTTTTCTCTCAGGCATGGATAATTCTTTATTTCTTAGTGTTTAGAAAAAACTGAAAAAAAAAATCTTATATGCATGGACCTGAGCACATTTTCATTTTTCATATTCACTTTCTATATCCTATTTTCAATGCTTTCTAAGCCACTTGCTGCTTTTAGCACTTTGAACTTAATATGCTATTTTAAAGAGTTAATAGATGCCATTTTTTTTCTTACTCCTGTTCCAGATGCTTGTCACCTTCTCTTTCCTTTTCTCAGTTTTAGATTTTCATTTTCTCATTTCTGGAAATTGTTGGGAATTATAAGAAGTCACTTATTAACCCAATTACTTTATGCTTCCGTGGACTTGTCAGTGGGTGGTCATGTGAATGATTTCAGCTTTTAGAGGCACAGATCAACCATGCTGTCCTTTACCCACAATAGAAAGCTGCTGACTTCCCCATTGTAGGATCTCATAATAATATGGCATTTGAAATATGTGAGAGCACTCACATTAAACAACAAGAAAAAAATCAGCCTCAACCTGGTTTATCTTCACTGGTAGACTAGAATGATTAAAGCTTGTCATTTCATAACCTGCTGACAACACAAATGCTGAACTCGAAATACAACATATTCTGTATTCATTTGTTTTTAGGCATCAAAGGAAATCAAATTTAGAATGTGTTCTAGGAACTTTTGAGTTAAGAAAATTCCTCATAATCATCTGACATAGCCCTTTCAGCTTAAGTATGACAAAACTAAATATTAGAAAGGGCAAATAATTTGCTCAGTTACATATCTTAGTATTGGCCAAGCTGAAACTTGAATTTATGTTCTTTAGCTTTCAATTCAGAGTTCCTAACTAGATTCTTCTCAAGTGCATTTAGGTCCTTGATGTTGTTTGTGAACACTAGATATATTTCTGCTTCTTACAGCTTAGAAATTTTTTTCTCAATGCCATGCTGAACTATATTGGAGCCTGGAAAATGAAAACTCAGTGATACTGATCCTGTCTTAATTTAAAATGTTGCATTGAAGTATGATTTATCTAGATTTCTGAGTGTTTGGCAGCCTCTGAAAATTTGCATCTGAGGTAGGTTCCTCACTCGATTCAGCCTAGTCCCAGCCCTGCTATTCTTATTTAATCTACTAAATTAATTAATACCTTCTTTTAGCCTTCTGGCAATAAAATATAATCAAAAGCTATGGAAACTCTATACTCAAAGCAAACCCTTACTGTTGGCTACCTAAAAATGATGGTAACAGAGAAAACAAACCATAATTTGCATGTGCTATTCATTGACTTGATTGTTGGTAACTTAAAAGCACAATGAGTTTAAGCTCTCTTAGAATGTCTACAAGTTTATTGAAAAGAGCTCAAAACTAAGTATTGGTTCTGTTTTCTGATCCTTCACTGTATTGTGTTTTGAGCTCTTATGTAATTGTGTTTGTTTTGATTCCTACAAATTGAGAATCAGAGGAAAGAACCTCTTTGTAGCCTATTGTGTTCATTATTTTACTTGGTCTGCTCAACAACTATTTGAGATAGGTAATTTATTAGATAGGACTTCTTTGTTGCAAGTGATAAAAACCGACTCACACTGACTTAAGTTAAAATAAAAACTGAGAAATCTAAGGGGCAGATCTGATTTCAGGTATTGCACATCATTTCATCAGGGCTTGGTCTTTGCATCTCTTGAATCTGTTTTCCTCTGGGTTGGCTTTTCCCACAGAGAAGCTTCAGGACCATTAATTAAGGCCTGAGGTGTGCAGTTATTCTCTTGGCTAAGTCTGGTACACATGCCCAGCCCTGGAGCAGAGGCTAGACTGAGAGCCAAAAAGCTGTTTGCCCTGAAGAAAGAACTCCTTAGCCCCTTCCCCTCAGAAGGGGTGCTGGATGGCAAAGACAAATGTTTATTAGGATGTTATTATTTCCATTTTGTTAATGAGGAGGAGGTCAAGGCATAATTAATTTTCACAAGGTACCCAGCTCACAAATGATTGAGTCTGAATTTTGACCCAAAGCCACCTAACTCCAAAGCCCATCGTCTTTTCTCCTTACCTTGTTGTAAATAAATACACGTTCCTTCTCCTAAATGAAACTGTGATAGTTGCCATCCCTTTTTAGCAGTTTTTCAACTGGGGGTGATTCTATCTCCAGAGGAAATTTGGCAAAATCTGGAGACAGTTTTAGTTGTTAGCACCTTGCCGGGAGGTTAGAGGCCTCAGGCTAAGTAGAGACCAGTGATGGCACCAAACATCCTGCCCCCTACTGCCCAGCCGGAAGTGTCTGTAGCACTGGAGTTAAACGTCACCTCATAGATTCCACATCCAGGCCATTACTATGAACATCAAATTTGAAAGAAAGCTGTAATACAGAGCAAAACTGAAATAATTCAAACATCTAGGTACAATTAAATAACCTCTCAATTCAGGGAAACTTATTTTCATAGCAGCAAGTTGTAGAATACTGAATTTCTCTTAATTAAAGAGTAAATTGAAAAGCACATAATGTGTGTTCCTTTAAAAAAAATGTTTCATTCAGGCTTTAGCTAATTTCCCAGCACAGTTTTTTTTTTCATTTCAAAGCCATATAAGTTTTCCTTAAAATATAAATGTAGGGATATTCTAAATCAAATACTGAATGCTTTTAAAACAAACGTGTACTTTATCTTGGAAGTCTTTTAAGCATTTCAAGTAGAAGATTCTATACCAAGTAAAGTAGCTATTTTTAAAACTCTCAGCCAAAGCATAATAGGAGACTTAATATACTGTAAAATGTACAGAAATTTTCTTTTTATAAGCAAAGGCTTTGTGAAAGAATAATGAAGGCAGAAGAGCACATTTAATGTATCACAGCAGCTAATTATGGGGTTTGACATGTCAGAGAAATAAGCCTGTTTGTTTAATGACATGAACATACTTTGAACTATCTCCTTGAGATGGCAAGTGGTTTTTAAATTGTGCAAACCTAAAAAATCCAAGAAGCTGCATTTCTACGGCAAAACCACAGGTAGTATTCCAATGAAATAATTGAGTGGTTAGAGGGATACTACAGATGATATTCACCTGAGAAATCTTCCTCAATCCATCAAATCAAGTTTATTACTGCAGTTGGAAGATTTGGGATTTAGCATTTTCTAATTTTGCCTGGTTTACACAAGTAATTTTTCAGTACTATGTTTCAGATGCCTCCTGTGTCTGCATGCTTGGAATTACAAATCTTTTCCTCTCTCTGGCTCTTTTCAACCTCATTGGCTCAGCCGAGATCAGCATTTTCTCTGATTTCAACCAAATAATTCCTCCTTGCCGTGATCTCTCACACGGCAGACCCTCCCCCCATCTCATTTGCTTGAGTTTCCTCCACTCACGCCTGTCATCCCCCCAGGGTTGGCCTCCCTTTTTCACCTGACCATACCACCTAATACAAGAAATACTCGTTGGTTTTTCTATTTCTTCTATTTTTCTTTGGTCTCTCTCCTTCCCTATATTATCTTTCCTTCCTATGTGTTACTCCTACTTCCATTTCCAAGCCTTATTTATTGGCTCCATATACTTAGATGTCTCCATTTCGTAGTTCATATCCTCATCTACTGAGGTGTTCGATGTCTGTTCACTTAGCATAATACAGGCAGGCCATCTATTCATTGTTAATAGAATTCAATGTGCAGTTTTTAGGAAATACGGCAGCTGTTGATCTTCAAACCATCTCAGGTCTTAATGACTAGGACCTAAGTTCCTTTGTCACATCAGGAAGGGCAATAGTATTCGTCCACCAAAAAATGTTGGGAAAATACCTTGATAAATGGTACTGGGTAAAATGTTAGAATTTATTATAAATATAGCCCTACTATTTTCCTTGAGAAGAAATGTTCTTGGAGATTTGGAATTTATCTATTTACAAGCATTTTCCTGGCACTGTCAGAAGTTCATTCCTCCCCACAGCCTTGTGATGTAGGTTGGTATTCCCAGTATATAGAGCAAAGAGATGAGAGGTCACTTGACTTAACAAGTCATTTGACTTGTTCAGAATTTCACAGCAAGCTAATTGCAGAGCCCTTGAGTTTCCTGTTTCTTAGCTCCCATGACATAAAACAAAATGATTTATTTTGCATTGCTTATTTTTATGAATGCCTTAGAGCATTTCCTTTCCTTTAATAAAATCATGAAAACTATTACCTGTTAAAGAAATTATTGGGATAGAAAAGAAATGAACTAGGCGCAAAGTACCTGAATTTGATTACTGCCTTTTCAACTGACCAGCAATGGGGGATGTTGGTTCCTAGGCTTTCTTTTCGAGCTGTGAAGCTATACTTGTTTATTTTACATTGGTAATGTTTCTTGAAGTCCTTTGAGGAAAAAACAAACAAATGAAGTGCAAAATGTTCTTACTGATTAATTTAAAATAACCCTTGTTTGTCGCAGTAGACTCATAGACATTGAGAAGTGACTGGTGGTTACCATGGGGGAGAGGTTGGAATGGGTGGGTGGGGAGGGGAATAAAGGGGCACAGATATTCTCAATCATAATATAAGTCAGTCATGGGCATAGTAATACAGCATGGAGAATATAGCCAATGATTCTGTAACATCTTCCCATGTTGACAGATAGTAATGGCACTCGTGGGGGTGAGGATTTAATAATATGGGTAACTACTGAACCACTGTGTGATATATTTAAAACCAATATAAGATTGTATATATCAGTAATACTTTAAATTTTTTTTATAGTTTATTTTAGTATCATTAATCTACAATTACATGTGCAATATTATGGTGATTAAACTACCCCTTTCATCAGGTCCCCCCCACCAACCCCATTACAGTCACTGTCCATCAGCGTAGTGAGATGCTAGAGTCACTGCTTGTCTTCTCTGAGTTGTACAGCCCTCTCCGTACCCCCCCAACACTATATCTGCTAATCGTAATGCCCCTTTTTCCCCCTTGTCCCTCTCTTCCCACCCATCCTCCCCAGTCACTTTCCCTTTGGTAACTATTAGTCCGTTCTTGGGTTCTGTGAGTCTGCTGCTGTTTTGTTCCTTCAGTTTTTTTCTTTTTTCTTATACTCCATATATGAGTGAAATCATTTGGTACTTGTCTTTTTTGGCTTGGCTTATTTCACTGAGCATAATACCCTCTAGCTCCATCCATGTTGTTGCAAATGGTAGGATTTGTTTTCTTCTTATGGCTAATATTCCATTGTGTATATGTACCACATCTTCTTGATCCATTCATCTACTGATGGACACTTAGGTTGCTTCCATTTCTTGGCTATTGTAAAAAGTGCTCCGATAAACAGGGGTGCATATGTCTTGTGTGCTGCTGCATTCTTAGGGTAAATTCCTAGGAGTGGGATTCCTGGGTCAAATGGTATTTCTATTTTGAGTTTTTTGAGGAACCTCCATACTGCTTTCCACAATGGTTGAACTAATTTGTATTCCCACCAGCAGTGTAGGAGGGTTCCCTTTTCTCCACATCCTCGCCAACATTTGTTGTTGTTTGTGTTTTGATGTTGGCCATCCTCACTGGTGTGAGGTGATATCTCATTGTGGTTTTAATCTGCATTTCTCTGATGATTAGTGATGTGGAGCATCTTTTCATGTGCCTGTTGGCCATCTGAATTTCTTCTTTGGAGAAATGTCTATTCATGTCCTCTGCCCATTTCTTAATTGGATTGTTTATGTTTGTTGAGGTGTGTGAGTTCTTTATATATTTTGGATGTCAACCCCTTATCGGATACGTCATTTATGAATATATTCTCCCATACTGTAGGATGTCTTTTTGTTCTACTGATGGTGTCCTTTGCTGTACAGAAGCTTTTCAGCTTGATATAGTCCCACTTGTTCATTTTTGCTTTTGTTTCCCTTGCTCGGGGAGATATGTTCATAAAGAAGTCGCTCATGTTTATGTCTAAGAAATTTTTGCCTATGTTTTTTTCTAAGAGTTTTATGGTTTCATGACTTACATTCAGGTCTTTGATCCATTTTGAGTTGACTTTGTGTATGGGGCTAGACAGTAGTCCAGTTTCATTCTCTTACATGTAGCTGTCCAGTTTTGCCAACACCAGCTGCTGAAGAGGCTGTCATCTCCCCATTGTATATCCAAGGCTCCTTTATCAAATATTAATTGACTGTATATGTTTGGGTTAATGTTTGGATTTTCTATTCTGTTCCTCTGGTCTGTGGGTCTGTTTTTGTGCCAATACCATATTGTCTTGATTACTGTGGCTTTGTAGTAGAGCTTGAAGTCAGGAAGCTTAATTCCCCCTGTTTTATTCCTCCTTCTCAGGATTGCTTTGGCTATTTGGGGTCTTTTGTGGTTCCATATGAATGTTAGAATTAATAATACTTTAATTTAAAAAAGTTAATTTAGAAAAATGACCTTTTTTTGTAAAACTCCTAATGCTTGTTGGGGGCAGGTGATCCCATTGGTGGGCACTGTGAGGTGTGGTGGGAACCAGTGATGTCTTGGTAATTTCTTTGGGATTTCTGGCACTGTTTTTCTGTTGGGTTGAAGTGGGGAAACAGCTTGTGAAACTGCCATAAGTGCGTTTGGGAAGAGAGAGTGCATTCCAATGGAATGTTAGGGGGATGTTAGCTGTTCAGGAAAAATAACCCTTACCAAAGTTAATGGCTCCCACTAGCATTTTCGGTAACATGTACCAGATGTGGGTAGTTAATTATTCTCAGATCTGATAAGTACCTGCCAGCCAAGGCTAATTTTATTTTCAGTAAACAGTGGCCAAAGGTCCTAGCTGTTCATTTGATAGGATAGGGCCTGTTTGCACTTATCTATTAATAAAAGCACAACCCTCCTTCAGTTTTCCTTTCCCAGGGCCAGATAAAACATTTCAGACACTCAATGTATTTGTCTTAGTAAATCAGACAAAGTAAACAAATCTGGTAGATTAACTTGGTAAACAGAGAGTGGTTAAGTGTTACCTTTTGAGTTTAGCTCAAAACCGTATAAATAGCATTAGTCGCATAGTATTTTCTATAACCTTTATGGAGCAAGACAGAGGGTTTGTTTTTTGTTTTTTCCTTTCTTTCAACCACTAAGGGATATAGTATGTTCCTTAAGTACTTTCAGATGCCCTTCTGTTAGGAGATTTGAAAATCAGTTTAAAATGAAATTTATTATTTTGTCCCATTAATAACGCATTGGGAACTTTGCACCAGTTAATGTTGTGTGTAAGCCTAGAAACCTCTGTGGTTTATCTGAGAAGGAAAATAAGACTGCACAGTGGCATGCAGGCTTTGCCAGACAGAGATAACAACCATCTAGGGGTTACTGATTTGGATGGAGCACTGAAACGAGGCCAGCTTTTATGGTGGAGAGAAGGGTAGGTAGGCAGAAATTCAGACTTTATTCTTCAGGTTTTTTTTCTTGGGCAAAGAGTCCTATTAGGGTCAGAAGTGCTATTTATTTTACAGTGTAGATCCTTGTCCTGCGAGAACTGGCATGAAATAGATCAGCTGTTTCACACCAGCTAACAGAGCACTGTTATACCAAGTGACTTCCAGTCACACCAAACCTGGGCTAGGTTTGTCCTGGTGACCTGGTGGTGTAGGCCTCCAAGTCTCAAGCCAGCTCTCTGCATCATCTTCTCTACCTCAGTAAACTTTGTTTTTTTTAGTAATGATTGAAAACAACTGTCTTTACCAAGATACGGCTCTGCTTTGGCGATATACTTGTTGTTCCAAGTACTCTGTAACATTCTTTTTAGTTTTGCATGATATGTAATAATCCACTTAATTTGATAAACATGGCACATGAAAGAAATAGCTGAAGGGATTTAGAGAAAATTCCCTTCTCACACCTCTGCCTCCATCCCTCAAAAAATCTCTGTATTAATATCTTGTTCTGTAAGAGGATGGCTTGGCACAGTGCCGTGAATGTAGTGCCAGGTACCCAGCAGCAACATCCTAAATGTGACTGATGATGACAGTGTGAAGTAAAGACCAGGAGGTGGATATCTGTGTTCCGATTCCAGCCTCACAGGAATGACCTACTGGGAGACCACAGGCACATTATTTCTACTTTTCATGGCTTAGTTTCTTCAGCTATACTGTTAAGACAAAAGTCTTAGTCCATTTGCCTACCTGACAGGCACATTGTTAAAACTAGAGAGAAGTTATAAAATTCTTATTGTCTGAAGGATAAAAGGTGCTATAACCAGTAGATAGAAAATATTATTATTTATACAGTTCAGAAGTCTTTGGAGTAAACCTTTTTCATCTTATATTTACTAGTCTTGCATTTAACAATCATTTGCCATATTTAATGTTTTTTTCTCTTTTAATTAGACCCAGAGTACAGTAAAATCCCTGGGATGGCTTTCAGAAGGAGTTATTTTGTTTGCTTTACCAACTCTTCAGTTTAATCATGTGTTTTTAGCTATAAATCAAGTTGCATCTTCAGAGTGCTCTTGATTGTAAATGACCTGAGCAGACTAAGTGCTCCGGTCCTGACGATCTTCACCTGGTTTTTGGCATAGGCTAGGTAAGGTCGTAGAAAGAGTGTTAGAAAAGTGTTGCTGAATCCATACTTCCAATTATCCCCAATCTATTAGTGATTCTCAAATCTATGTTAATACCCTAGGTCTTTTTCCTGATTAAGAAAAAGTTCTAGATCCATAAATTCAAGTCAGTATACAACTTCTCTACCTGGATGGTGTATAATAATTTCTAGCTCAACACATATAAAATTTAAAATATACTGCTGTTGAATTTCCTGTTTCTGTGAATGGAATCACCCATCTTTCAAGTCAGAAAACTCTCACCCCTTCCCTTCAAAGTGTATAGATTCAATTATCTTAATATTCTATGCCCTTTCTTTCCATCCTCATGTTACTATCTTAATTAAACTCCTGTCTGTCACTGGGTAGCTGCAGTTGTCTTCCGCAGATTTAGCAGATTTAGCAGATTGCAGTGTATTCTCATATCCTTTCCAGATTAACCTTCCCCAAATGCAAATCATAACGTGTTACTTTCTCATTTAAAAAATCGTTAGTGGCCTCTTGTGTTCTATAGACAGGATTTAAACTCCTTAAACTGATTATTGAAGTCTTAACAATCTTTACCTTGCTTCTGGCTTTGAATACCCTTCTGATCTATGTTGTAGCTCCTGAAAGTTTGTGTGTTCTTAAACATCCATGTTGTTGAACACTCTACAATCTCTCTGTTTACTTCTTTGATTGCAAACACTTACTTATTTTTAAATCCCAATTCCAGCATGATGTCTTTTATGACTCAGATGAAACTTCTCCTTCCTTATATCCTATCATACCTTGTGTATACTTCTTACTTAGTTCCTATGAAACTTCTGACACTTACTTTGTATATATCCTCTCTTCCTAGTTGGTCACTCAAAGGATTGTATCTTGTTCATCTTTGTGTTTCCATGTCTAGCTCAGTGGTTGGCATGGAGGTAGGGGCTTAGTTGATTGATTGGATGGATAGATGAAGTAAAGTCCTATGACCATATCTCCCTGCTCAAATTTTATGCCCTTTTCTGTGTTGCATGGAAGTGGCCTTAAAAAATACCCAGATTTAAGATTTGCTAGGTATACTAGGTCTTTAATTAATTGGTATGATTGAAGGACCAACAAGAATGCTCCTATAACCCCTACCCATAAATTTCATACATAGTCTGAGATTTTACCATGAAGACTCATTTCTTAGGGTTCTGATATTCCACTTACACTCCCTACCCTCTTTAGAACTTTATAATTACAAAGTCCTTCCATAATTATTATGTTAATTTTGAAAACAACCTTACGAGAGAGATTTTTGTTTTATCAAATATACTTCAGAGATGAAGAAATGTAACTTCAAAGCAATTCTCTGATCTGTCTGAGGTCATTCCATTTATTTGGTGGAGCTGGGACTTCAGCCTGGGTGCACTGACTCCAGCATCCTCTTTTCCTTAGCCCCTTGCTTTAGAAGGAGACACAAATTCATTAGCAGTTAAATACCTTAGCATATAATTAGTCAAATAGATCACTTTTTCCATGCTACCTCAATCTCTTTATCATTTCTGAGAGGAGAATTATGAGGAAATAAGAATCGTAATTTCGATATTGGGAAGAAGAAATAGTATATAGAGAGAAGATGGAGGATAAATTTTGGAGACTGGGGAAGCCCAGGGAAGTTAGGATTTGGTTAGATGTGACAGGTAGGATGAACACTACTATCTTAATATACATATACTGTATTTTTATTTCTTCATTCAGTACTCCTTTGCTAAAACTGCATTTTAACTTAACCTTAATAAAAGGTGCACAAAAGTTTCTAACATCATTATATTGGTAATCATCCAGATCTTATCAAAGTACAAGATGTTGAATATTGAAAATCATATCTTTAATTTCCCCAAAATAGTTGTCCAAAGAGGAACGTTCCAATTTTCTTTTTGAGCGTTAAACAGCTGGTTGCCAGAGTTTGGGGAGCTGAGGGAAGGAAAGCGTCTAGAGGCCAGGACAGCAGGTAGGCTTTTACTTAATCTCCCATTTCAGTTCGATTCAGTTCAGGTCTGTTCAGTACCTCCCCAGGCCCTCACTCTGTTTTTGAGTCCAGAACTTGTTTAGATCCATTTCTCCAAGGAATAAACCTCTGAAGTATGTATAGGATGTCATGTCTAAGCTAATAAAATATGGGTTAGATTTGAATACAAGGTAAGGAAACCTTTCTGCAAAACGAATAATAGAAGCAAAGACATGAAGTTAGAGGAAAAACAGAGTGAACGGGTAATAGCCAATAATTCACTTTCCCTACAGTGAAGCATACATGAAGACCTGTGGTAGAGGGCAAATAAAGGTAGGGACAGAGTCTGAAGCTTCAAAGACAACATTAAGAAGCCTAGACTTTCTTCTGGAGGTGTTAAAGAGTCAGCTTCCACATATTCGTTCATTAATTTATTAAGACAGTTTGAGTCTCAGTAAGATCACTGGTGGTAGATCACTAGTGGGGTTTTAAAAATGAATGAGACTGGACTGCTGCTCTGTGACTTTGACACAGTTAACTGTTCTTTAGTTCAGGTCTCAACATAGGAAAGACTTCATATGTATAATGTTGAGGATCATAGTTTCTGAGACATTATCATGCTTGGAGGCTTGCTGTTCTTTTTGGGATCTGCATCTCTCTGGTTGTGAAATTGTTTCATTACAATGTGAGAGCTTGGAAATGTCCTCCACCTGTAATAACTAGATGTCATTATCATACAAGTATCACTCCTTGGGGTGGGCCACATGGAATCAAAACCCTCAGATGGAAAGAGGCTTGAAAGGATATTCACTTTTTAAATGGAACTTTATTAAATTTAATAGAAATGGACCACTAGAATTTTATGCCATCTAATCAGGACCAAAATACAAGACAAAATTTTTTACATTTTGTCTAGCACAGTGCTTAGTTCTGCAAAGGCCTTTTATGCTTTTGATGATGGTGGCGATGATAATTTAGAAGCAGTTTTCGCCCACGTAAGTATACCACAGTAAGGTAGTTCTCTTCCTTAGCAATCTAGAATCTTATTTTTAAAGAACTCAAATACAGATTCTGTCTTTCACATTGTTTCCCTGAGCCTGAAAAATATGGCATGATTACATAAGCACTCTGGAATTTAGATTAAACAGTATTCAATTTGAAAATCTAATCACATCATCTAAATATCATTAAGTTATAATAGGCTGATTGATAGAGACCAAAGCTGTTTTTGCCTGGTGCTGCATGCCTTTCACTCAGCCAGCCTTTTCAAACGAAGATGGTGATAAAGGCATCTATAAATCTTAATAGTTGGAGACAGTTTAAAAGCATAGTTCACTGGGTAAGGTCACACCCACTTAAGTGACCTATTTTGTATACTTTTCAAAAATAGGTTAATTAACTTAATAGAAATAATAGGACTTTCATATTGATGTGCAATTACTACTGAACAAGTTTTTTTCTTTCCATGTGCACATGATGTTCATGAAATTGAGGGCATAATAGCCATGACAAGAACCAGGCTTAGCAAGGCAGGTCATGTTCAGCAAGTACATTTCAGACTTGCCTTTAAACCCTCTTTTGTTCCAGTCCTGGGACATGGGCATACCTCCACCAAAGCTTTCACTCCTGGCGCTCTCCTGTTTCAGGTTTCAGGAGGGATTATTCTAGCTGTTGTTTTCTTAACCACTGTAGCAGTAGTTTACATAGCCCCTGCTCCCCAATGATTCCAGAACGCATAGGAAGCTCCATGAATTTGGGTCTCTGTTCTTTTTAATCTGATTTCTTCATTCTCCTAACAGATGCTTCATTTGGTACCCTGGGAGAAGCATGGTTTCAGGGGAGGTTGAAGCGTATAGGAAGGCAAGGAAGTATGCAGGCCAGTCATATTTGGGACATGTTATATTACCCTGAAGTAGCCTGGTTTCATTTTTTGTTTGTTTGTTTAGTGCCTGATTCAAAAGTCCTGCTCCCAAATCATTTTACCCTTGTTGATTGTTGTAACTTTCTTGTTCTGTTATTAGTCATCAACTTTGCATAATTTGATTTTTTTATTCCCCTGTTCCTTAAAATATACCTCATCAATGTTTTAGATTTTAGGTCGAGTATGTGCATGTTTATTATATTATTTTTCATAACTTTTAAATAGCATATTACATTTAAGAGTTGATCCCCCCTCTCAGTGTGATACCTTGTGTCATTGACAGCTCTCTTTGTGACTATTGCTGAGTCCTCTTGACTTGGGGGTCTGAGAGGCAGTTAGTGAGACACAGTCACACAAGGGCAGGTTTTTCTTGCAGTTAGTCATGATGAGTGCATTTCAAATTGGTGGCCTTAGATGGGTTTCTCGTTTGCCTTACAGCAGTGCCATTCCTCCACTTGCTTGCATTGTACTGCCAACAGAGCCTTTTCTAGATGGAAGCAAGTCATTTGTCTGTATGTGTACATGCACACAGAGGGTAACATATAGTACTACTCTGTGGAATCTCAACTGTGGTAGAAAGAACCTTTTAATCATCTCCCTGCCTTAGGTTCTTCATCAGGAAAATACCTTTCTTACAAAGGGTCATAATGATTGTGAAATTCAGTGTTCTGACTTCTTGGTTAGAGCATAGGCAGATGAGGGAACTCTTTGGTTTTATATTAAGAGATAGAATGGTTCACTCTCCAGTGCAGCATGGAACCTACCCCACTTGAATATGGTATGTTATATTTCTCTGTTTGCTAGGTTAATGTTGGTTTTCCCTTCCAAGCACTCTCAGTACGGTTTAGCAGCATCCCTTTCTTGAAAGCAAAGACCTCATTTCCTGTTTCTTTCATATCCTCTAATTTGTGTAGTACCGGGTCCAAGTCAGAGCAAGCATTCATCAAAAACATTGTAGTTAATTAACTGCAAAACATCTGGCTTGGGTTTAAGAGAGAATAAGCGATTTGGCAGGGGAAGTACTGGTACACTGGAGAAAGAAAATCAAAAGAATATATTTTTGTTACTATTTTTCTTTAATAATAAAGTATTATATATACCTGGTAGAAAATTGGGGGCACAACAATGTTTTAAAAATCACCAGTCTGTTTCTAGGTATATGCTTAAGATAATTGAAAGGAAGTTGTACACAACTGTTCATCATTATTCATAATACTGAAAAAGTAGAAACAATTTAAATATCCATCGGTGGATGAATGAATAAACAAAACATGGCATGCCCATACAATGGAATATTATTTATTTGAGAAAAAAAAAATGAAGTACTGAAAAATGTTATAATGATGAACCTCGAAAATATTATGTTAAGTGAAAAGACCTATTCACAGAAGACCACACATTATATGAATCCATTCATATGATATGACCAGAACAGAGAAATCTATAGAGACATAAATTAGATCAGTGATTGCTTAGGGATGGGGATAGAGGGAGCTTATGGATAATAGCTAAAGGGTAGAGGATTTCTTTTTGAAGTGATAAAAATGTTCTAAAAATGATTGTGGTAATGGTTGTACAACTCAGCAAATATATTAAAAACCATTGAAAATTTTTCAGTGGGTGAATTGTATGGTATGTGAATTATATTTCAATATAGCTGTTATTAAAAAATCTAAAACCCAACTCTGAAATGCCTACTGTTAATAACATTTTGTTATATCTCTTCTAGTTTTATATAACTTTGCATTTTTTACATAGTTTAGCTCATATTTTATGTGTAGTTTTTATATTCTATTTTTTACTTGCCTTTTTATCATGAGCATTTTCTCATCCTGTTAAAAACTTCATTGTAAACAATTCTAATAGCAGCATGATAATAGTTTAACCCATGATTGTAATGTAATTTCCATAACTCTTCTTCTAGATGTTGTACATTTAGCTTGCATCTGCTTTTCACAATGGTAAATAGAAAGCTGCATTTTGGAAAGGCTGTAAAACCTTTTATGCTCATAGGTTTTATGTAAACAAAAAAATGTGCAGAGAGCAATGCTGTCATTGAATTTTAGGCTAAAGTTGGAAAAAGAAAAGCTTTTGTGTCTTGGTTTTAACCTTCGGGTGGAATGGAGTGAATTTTCAGCAGGAATCGCCGAAAGGGCAAGCCCCACCTGCCCAGGGAGACTTTAAGTCAACCTACAGATTAACCTTCTCCTGCACCCCCAGCAAGTAGCCAAAGTTGCTCGCTTTTTTGCGTGGACAGGTGGACAGGTCCTCAGCCTGACTGAGTTCACTTTTTCTTGAAGAGGTTCTGCCTTATTTGGTCTGTCATCATTTCCTCTTATTTGTAACTCTAGAGCCTGACAATGAAAGAGAAATAAGACATTTCTAAAGTAGAATCTTATCTGGAGAAAAGGATTAAGGACTATATGGTCCTGATCACCAGGACCAGTTTATTATTGTCTAAAGAAAAAAAATGCAGTGTTTTAGGCACTGATTATCTTTCATCTTTTTCATCATATTTCATTGTACTCATCATATTCTTGTTTTAGACTGATGAAAATATTTAAAACTTTTAACACCTCTGTATCATATTCCCCTTTAAATTTGTCTGTCTACCAGCTTACTTTAATATGCTTCTTTCCATTATACTCTGGTCCTCAGTTGAACAGTGCCTCCCCCAATTTCACTTTGTACCTTCCCTTCTCCTAATTATCCAGTTCTCATTTACAGGGGTAAGGAAATGCTTCATCAGTTGAGAGGAGGATGTGGATCCTGTATGCTTTTCTGTCATTACATTCTTAACTTATTACATGTATATTTGTCCTGTTCTTATGACTTGACCTCTGTTCACATTGCAAAGTACAAACATATTACTTAAGGCAAGGGGAGTCAGGCGCTACTGTGCTTGTCCCTTCACTAGCCAGAGCCCAACTCCTAATTCCTGTATTCTAACTTGGGGGAATAAGAAGTTTAGCTAGATTGAGAGTCTTGTCTAAGTCACATAGCAAGCAGCTAAGAACAGGATTGAGAACTTGTGCCAAACTCGTCCACAAGAATCCATAAGCTTATCGGGGCTCATTTATACAATAAATAAGAGGTTGTAAAGGTAAGAAAAATAATTGAATTTTCACATATCCAGATTGAATGGATATCTCCCAAATTTCAAGTGAAGAAAGCCCCTTAAAGGAAGAACTTAAGGGAATTAAAACGATGTGACCTGAACCATGGTTCCTTTCCCATTCAATTATTTCCTTTTAAACGCTGATGGCTTTTTGTGCTTGGCTGGGTCTGTTTCCAGCTAGTCAAGCCCATGTTATGAAAAAGAAATAAGATACTTAATCCTGTGAATCATTAACCTGCATGGGCCTCCCTCCCCCTTAGCTTGTCTTTCCTGTATTGTAGTCTGTTTACTCATTTCTGAGCCAAATCTCCAAGGTCTCTTATTATTGAGTGTAGGGACACCTGGATCACAAGGAGTTGGGCCTTTGTTTTATTGTGAAGATGATGTGACTGATTATACCGCTCAAGGCATTTGCATTTTTCAAAGGCATTTTTAAGTTTATTGCTTGTGAAAACCCAGTTAGTTAAATATCATTAAAAAAAATTTTTACAGATGAGGAGGTTGAACTCAGGGAAGTTTTAACATGCCAAAAGTTCCACAGCAAGTCAGTGGCAGAATTCAAACGGGTGTATGCTCTTACATACTTAGCTCAGTGTCTAACTCACTGAGGCGTATTTTTCTTTCATATTTATAAAGCCAAGTAGGGCTGGCTTGAGTCATTTGTAGTTAATAAAATTTTGTGTTTGATCTGTTGCCACTGAAGCCTGTGTCAGACTTTGAGATAGAATTATATTCTCTGTATTTTTTGCAAAGAGCTGATTGCCATTTTGCAGCAGAGCTGATTGCCATTTTGCAGCACTGTCTGTAGGAGCAGCTAACCTTAGAACCAAGACTTTATTCTCCTAAGACAGCAGTCAGTAGGAACAGTGAGACCTAACTAGGGGATAACCTTTGGGCTGAAGATTTTCCTTACATGAATAGGAAATCCTAATCAGAATCTCAGAGATGACAAGAACAGAGTGGTTACTCACTGATTTGGAGTTCAGGGGTCTAGGTACCTTATGTGGGGTAAGAATCACATGGCATGTGAGTCATTTGGTATAAAGGTCTCCAGTACTTGGTCCAGAGGCAAAGACTGTCTCAGTTCCTCGGTAGAGGGAACTTAGAGAAGAAATGACTTCCACATTGTCATGGTGAAGAGTGGCAGCAGAATATGTATTAGTATCCATGTTTTCTGACTTCCTTCTTTGGGCTGTAACCACTAGACTGCAGAGGTAAATATTTACTCAAGGAAGAATGCATAACACTGAAAGAGTGAAGTCTTAAGATAGGTAGAATGTACCAAACACTCCAACACAGGTCGTTGTATTGACATCTGTGGCCACATACTGGCCCTTGACGGGGAAAGTTCTAGCTACTGAAACCCACCCCTTGAAACTTACTCTGCAGGGCGTCTCTGTAGTTATGGCACTGACTAGCCCAAATCTTAGGTTATTTCATCATGTTTCCAGTTTAGCATTGACTCTATAAGTGATTAGTAGTTGCCTATAATTTTGTCTCTCTAATGACCCTTACATACTTTGCTCTCTGTTCTTATTCTGCACATACTAATTGATACTCTGCGCGTTTAGACTCCAGTGGAGGTGCCGGAGAATTCTACTTTGGTAGATTGTAGTGTCCAGGGTAGTCAGGGGGAAAAGAACAACAATGGGAAAGAGAAAAAACACCATTTTGAATAAGACAAGGATGTAATCTTGATGAGCCTCAGCGGCCCCGGGTTAAGATAAGAGCAACTTAAATTCAGTGATTTGAGCCTTTAATGAAAGCTGTTTAAAAATAAAGCCTATGGGCATAGAAGAGGATGCACTGAAAATGCAGAACAATGCTGGAGTAAAGCCAAAAGCATGTGTAAAATTCGGTTCAGTGGGGCCAAGTCCAGGGGCATTGGCTTGGATCAAGGTCAGTGACTAAAATGCTCTTCTCCCTGATGAACACATAACTAACTCCCTCAACCCCTTCAAATCTTTGTTTAAGTGTCACCTTCTCAGAGACCTACAAATTTAAATGACCCACCTAGTAAAAGTTGCAGTGATTTAATGAGTTAATTGAAATCTCATGTTGATTAATCTTGCATTACACAAGAAAATTTGATGTTATAGACGGTGAGTTCTGGAGTATAATCCACATCTTAGTTTTTAATTTAATGCTCCTTGCAAATAATAGTATTTATTTAGTATAAATAGTAAAAATATTTGCCTATGAGAAAGGAACAGAATGTCCTCTCCCTTTTTCCAGCTGTGCTTTGACTCTTGGTTATTAGGATTTCCTTGAAAGATTAAATTAAAAATGCAGTAAAGCAATAAACTAATTTAGTCAAAATATGTGATCTTTGTATATACTGGTCTAGCATATTTTGTCATTTCGTTTATTTCTTCCCCACAGTTTTTTTTTCCTCACTGCAACTTAGCAGCTTCAGACCACTTTTCCATCCCTTTGCTGTCAGTGATGAGGAAAATTCAAGGAGCATTTGCTGGACTTAAAGATAGCTGGTGTGTTTATAATAGAAATAAAGCATACCAAAGAGGCACAGTATTTGAGTTTCATCAGTCATACAGAGTAATTTAAGTATGAATGCATTGGACTGACAATTTCCAGTTCATTCACTGTAGGCATAGCTACAAAAACTTGGTAGTGCACTTGTCCGTGGCCTTCCCACCTGTGTTTGGGACAAGCTCGTTGGACCTCACAAACAGAGCTGACAGGAGATAGTCTTTAAGTGTAAAATAACTAAGAAATACCTAGTCTGGTTTGTATAGGATGATCTCTCAGTGACTCACTCTGTGCTGCTTTTCTGCCTAAGTCAGTGTTGGGGCATGATGCTAAGGGTGCCAGGCCTCACCAGTAGGATCGGGGTTCTTGTATGGTTATGAAGCCCAGTCTAAGTTTTGAAATTATGGGGTCTGTTTAAATTCCAGGTGGCTGAGGTAAGTTCTCAGTTAACATTTACACGCTGGCTCATCAGCTCCTAATAAATTCAAAGTATTGGTAGAAAATGTACGGATTGGCCTGACCTGGGTTCAAATCTTTCTACTACCTCTTATTGTATGAATTCTGGGCTTCCACTTCCTCATCTGTAAAATCTGACATTTCCAAGATAGTGGCTTAGTGTTTTTTCCATTATATATCCACTTATTATAAAGTTGCAAAGAATCCATAGTATCTGTCATCCAGGTGTTGCCTGTTTTCCCTCCCCTTGTCCTTGTGTCATGGTAGCTGATATAGCTGCCTGCTTACCACAGTCATTTGAAAATTGCCAGTTGCGTGCTCTAACAGACTGGCTCCTTCTGCTGAGCTGGGACTCCATTTGGGTGCTGTAGTCTGTTAGCTGGGCTCTTAGAGTATGTGCCTACCTGCCAATGTATCTAATCCTTAACATATCTCTAGGAGATGAGGAAAGGGCACATGTTCTCTCTTAGGTATGCATCTTGGAAAACACCAGCTCACACCTATCTACTTTTTTGGGGCTTTGCATGGATGGGTGGAAAGTGAGGCACAAGAGGCTAAGTCACTTATCAAAGATCCACAGGAGTAAATAGTGGAACCGGGATTCAAACCCAGGTCCAACTCATTCCAAAACCTGTATGCTCAGCCAAAACACTGTCCTCAAAAAGCTCTCAACTCCTTCATCATTTCTAAAGATCAGATAATAAAATGTAGGACTGCAGCAGTGAATCAGAAAATTCAGATGTCACTTCTCAGCTTCACCACTGACGTCACCTCAGGTAACTCAGTCATTCCTGGATGACTCCTCGGGGAAAATGAGAGTCACTGTGTCTGTCACTCTGAGGTAGACTAAGCATGAAAAAGTGAAGCCCTTTGGTTTCCAGAGAGAATGAACATGGCATGAATTTACAGTGTTACTATTTCATATTGAAGTCCTCTGAGCACCATTTTAAATATAAAAAGGTAAATTTTGGACCATGAATATCCCGATTCTGAGAGTTAAATGGCAACCCACCTTGAAATAGTTATGGTAGTTATATAGTTACAGCCCAAAGAAGGTAGGGTGATTGAACAGTGTCACCCAGGTAACCACCAGGGAAGGCTTCTGGATTGTTTCAATTAACAGCAAGAGTATGTATTTCAAGGACCCAGAGCATATTAATCAACTGCACTATGCCAGGATTGAGTTCTGTTTTTAACCAGAGATCTGTTCTAAATCATTTTGTGCATAGTATTGTCATCTCGGTTGCCATCCACAAATGAGGCACATCACAAAATGAGCAAAGGAGCTTTTTCCCCCCCACAGGATAATGACGAGAATGGGCCAAAATATTGAGGATTAAGACTTGTTTCTGTGAAAGGTTTTCCTTCTAGACTCTAGAATGCCACTGAGAGTACATGGACACATCTACTCCCAAGGGCAAAGAGCACACAGTTCTATACACAGACATACTCAGTGATGTTTCCTCTTTTTAAAAAGGGAAACTTTTGAAAGTGCCACCTTTTCTTAGGTGCCAGAAAAGTATTCAACCCACCAGCAGCTGCCTGCTTGTGCCTCTGTGTGTGTGTGCACACACGTGAAAGCATCTAGGTGTCCTGTTCTTGTTTTTTAGATGATCCTTGTTGCTGGCCAGTACCAGGGTGATCTAATTACAGGTGCTTTACTCACTCGCATCAACCAAAATCTACTTTTCAAGTTTAACTAGGTTTCCTCAATGAACTTTTCCTTAAGAGCATGCAGTCAATCACATGTGGTTATCTCTTCTTTTACTAGGATAGAGCTCAAGTCCATTCATAAGGAGAAAATATATAAAATTGTTTTAATTTTGGCATTATCACTGAAGCTTCTTTTAGCCCCTCTAAACTGATTTGAGAGAGAAGGAAGAAGGAGGAGGAAGGGGAGAAGGAGTATGAGAAGGAGAGGAAGAAAGGAAGAAATGGAAATAAAAAGCAATTGAGCTTTAAAAAAATGTCAGCTTAAGCTCCTGGCAACATATATAAATAAATTTGCTTCAAGAATTTAACTTTCTGACCAAGAGGTTCAAACCTTCTGAACTTTGATTAACCTTTTACCCTGTCCTGTCTATTGATCACTGAGCCACTAGTGAGAGGAACAGAGGACCAGGTGCTGAGCACACTTTAAAGAAAGTTGCTTTGCTGGGAAATATTTTTCTACTCAGGTGTTTTTAAAGCTCAGTGCACATGACCTTGACATTACCTGGGAGGAAGCAGCACATCCAGGTTGGTAGAATACCAGATCATCCCAGCAGTGCTTTCATTCATAATGCCCTTTTTCTAACATTGATCTGGTGACCTTGCTGCCTTCTTCATTTTGCAATAATCAGCATCTTGGTCCTTTCTCACTTTCCTTCCCTGCCCTGAGGCTGTTGTTTTGATAATAGCAAGTATAAACTGAAACCTGTATCTCTTTGCAGAGCAAAGACCTAGAATGAATTGATAGATAACTAAGTAGCTTTTTTTAAACTTTGGACCTGTTTATCAAAATTCTATATAAAATTGTTTCCTGGTGACCCAATTAATTGAAATATTCTTTCTGAAGCTGCAGGAGAGAGACTGTAATTGTTTTGTATGCTATATCATTAGTTTAGTTAGATACCACTTTCCATTCTGTAGTGTGCTGAGCATATTTTCTTTCTTCTGTCATTGACTCCTATGCCTCTCCTCTCCAGTCTCACGCATGGAGAAATGGGGTTGGCTACTTGACCATAGCCACATGAGGTGTGGCATTGGAGAGTCGATTATGACTTCCTTCATTCACGTAACTGGGCCTGTTCAGTCTCATTCCTTCACAAATCCTTCTTTGTTTAAAACTTTGAAGGTCAGGCATTTTGATTTTCTCATATTCCTTCAAGTCAACAAAGGCATTTTTAGGCTGCCTCTGGAGGGTTGTGACTTCTTCCCAGTTGTGGCCCATAGCTAGCACATTGGAAATTGGCAGAATATCAGGTCAAAAAGGTAGGGAGTTCTCAGGGAAACACCATGTAAGTATCCCCACACAAAGGCACCCATTTCATTGCCCCTATTTTGTATGGCTGGCAAATGATATTGTTGGAGTTGTTTAAAAAAAAATCCTCTTGCCCCACTTTTTAAGGCAGACTCAAGACAGGATTCTTTGACATCTGAACCAGAGCAGTGTATCTAGTTTTGTTGAAGAAGCTGAAATAGGAAACACTTTGAAAGAGATGTGTTGATAAAACTGTTGCCTCTCGTCTGAATCTTGGAGAATGCCAAATGTTTGGCTGCAGAAAAATTGTGGGAGTGTGTTTCTCTATTGGCATTTTGACATAGAAGCAGGTGAGATTCAATGCCACCTTCCCATAAAGTACTCTAAAACCCTTTCTTCCTTCATTAATGTTTTTCTTTTGAAGATAAAGGAGTACTTTCCAATATGTGTTAGCATCCCTTCTACAGTTAAATTACTGTTTATTGGTGTGTGATTTCCTTGTCACGCTAGAATGTGGTAGATATTCTTCGTATATAATCCCTGGATTTCAGGTTTTGTTTTTAGGATGAGGCTCTATTATCTTTTCTTTTTTTCTTTTTTGGCAAGAATCTGGGAATAAGACATTTCATGCAGCAAATTAAAATAAATATTTAAATTCATTTTTTTTCTTTATCTAAACAGTTCAAAGCACTTATAGCTATAATTGCCTTCAGGCCAATCCTCTGGGACAAATGTATTTATTTTATCTCTGATCTAAAGATAGGAAATCAAAGTAGAGAATAAAGGCATAGTCTCACATGACTTGTACTTATTAGGTTCTCAGGAAATGTTTGAAATGTATTGAATAGTAGATTTTGTTCTGATAATTAGTTTAGAGCAATGCTTCACAACCTTTCTTATGTCATTGTACATATAGAAATTAATACTATTTATATGGCACATGGAGTATTTTTTTCAAAGAACATCTCCAGTAATAACATAATTTAGAGAGGTGAACAACTTACAAAATGTTATGCTCCATTATTATCGTATCTGTTGGGGGTAATACCACCATAGAGCTCATGTGTTAGGGTTAGTCTATGACATGGGTTGGGTGAACAGACAGTACATCCTTCACAACATAAGAGTGTTTTGCCTAATATCATGCTGGAGATACAAATGGCTTAGAAAAAGCCACAAATGCTGGGACTCCAGCCACTTCCAGGTCTTGAGGTATTCAAGACAACTGGTTCCTGTGCAAATGGTAGAAAGTATATATGTATGAGTATGTTGGGGGTGAGGTGTGCTCCATAGTCCACCCTTTATTCCTACCTGGCATTCTGTGACTAGAGCTTCGTCTATGGCACCAACAATTTCTCAGTTCCGAAGAACATATGTATGCCAAAGCATTGCCTAACTCAAGTAGTCACCCTAACAGTCAAGGAAAGAAGTTTCACCACTTTATCACCTTAAAAACACCCCAACTTTGAGTAGATGCTGAACCATAGCCTACATTTTTAGAGCTTTTAGCTTGATAGAATACAGAGTGTTCTGAGAGCTCCATCTCATTCATCTTCATTTTGCCCAAACTTGTTTATCCTATAGCATGCTTATAATTGCCTCTGTTCGCCCTAGCTACTTGTGGTTTGGGAGTAGGAGGTTATCCTGCCCACTGATAGATGAGGGAGTTGCATTTTCAGAGAGGGCCAGTGAGAGACGCACTCTTTTAAAGGAAAGTACTTGACCTTGATAATGAAGGCATCATCATGTATCGAGGGCTTCACAGTATTTCAGGCTCTGTTCTAAGATCATATATTTAATCCTTACAACAACTCTGTGAGGTAACTACCATCATTATCCCCAATTTAAATAAGGAAACTGAGGCAAAGAGATGCTAAGTAACTTTTCAAGGTCATACAGGTGGTGAATTGCAGAGCCAGAATGCAAGAACAGAATGTCTGGCTCCAGAGCCTGCGGCCTCACACTCTTCTTCTCCCCTAAGTAGATGGGAGTGGGGAGAGACACGTTAGGGAGTGGCCGCACAGCGTACCGCCGTCATGGTGACCAGTGAGCCTTATGCTGAGTTATACTTCACATGGCACAGGAAAGGGATGCGGAAATTTGGGAAGGCAAAGAGTTTTTCTATGCAAGGGCAGCCATAGCGGCTGCTGTGGCAAGGTTGGAGCTTGCCTGGTGACTACAGCAAGACTTCCTCTTTATACAGGTTGGAGGCAATACAATGGGGAACTGGAAGACAAGCTGTCATCACCTCCCTGAGGCAGGTGAGGAAAAGGAAGCAAATAGTAGAGGCACTAGTGTTTGGCATTTATATGAGTACATAGCCTAATGTGAAAACTCACTCTTTAGTTACATCAACATTTGGATGCTCTTTGAAAGGCTTCTCAGGAGAGAGGTATGAGAATGATTTGAGGGTGGGCTTTGGTCTTGACCCTGTGCCACGGCAAACAAAATGAAACTCTCCTTGGGCTAAAAGGTAATCAAGATGAAAGTATGTTTACATAGATGAGCGGTGGGATTTATCCAGTGATTCTGGAAGGTAATCCTAGGGTTCAGTGCTCCATGAGCACCATGCCATGTTCCTAAGCTGGTAAATTACTGTGAGCTTTTATGAGAATGGATTGTGGGAAGCATCTAGATGAAATTCAGCCTGTTTCACCTCAAGTCCAGGGCCCACTAATGCACTCCAGGTGTGCAGGCTGCCCGGGCTTTCTGCCTTAGAAGCCTCAAAGAACTTTCATCCCAAAGGGAAAGCTTTGAAGAATACCAAGGGCCTTTCTATCTCTTCTTGTTTTTTGTATTCTTTCTGCCCACATTTGGTAATTGGAGATATTTGTGGTGTTAAAGCCAGACTTGTTCCTTCTCAGCCTGCCCCTCCAACAGTGAAATTTTAAGCCTGTGGCTTCAGTTGTGCACAGCAGTGATTTCTCCACAGCGTCCCTTGGATGTAAAAGGAGAACAGCTGAAATACTAGAAAAGGGGATGTAGGAAATCACCAAACAACAATTTTCCACGTCTGTAGATCCTTTCATCGAGGGCAAAAGAAGCTGGAGAGGGTGCCTCCAAAAGGTTTGGGGGAGGGCACAATTTAAAGCTGGTTATGGGCTAAGGAACTAAAGATCAAAGGGCTGTGTCCTCAGAATTACACAGTGAGTCACTGGAAAAACTCTGAGTAAAACTCAGGCGTCCTGTTCTCCAATCTTGTATGGCTAATAAGTACAATTGGCTTTAACCAGTGTGCTTATTTAATTTTTTTCATTTAGCTCCAATACCATCCTAAAGAATATAATTATGTGTGCACTATAGATTAATATTTTCAAGCCCTAGAGCGTGAGGTGTTTTGCCGTGATGATACAGTGGGTGCAGTGAAAAGGTACTTGAGAAGTGTCTGTGGTGTGGTCCCTGTGTTCCCATGGAATATCGGCCTCTCTTAAACCCCTGCCATTATTCAGGCCATCCTGTGGCTTCCATTTAGGAATTCCCCTTTAAGAGAAAATTTTCCAAAGCTAAATTAACAGTTACGAGGTATCCTGGGTATGTCTGTGATTTACTTTTTCCAATTGTGACTGCTGTGAGCATTTCAGTCTGTTGCCCACTAGTTCAGATCAGCAGTTGGCTTTCTTTTTATCTCCAAGTGAAATGATTTAACATATTACAGAGAAATATGTTTGCCGAGTTGAGGGCAGCAGATTTGCTTGAGCAGGAAGTTTGTAAGTTTTGTAAATTTTTAAATATTCCATTCAATTTGGATTCTTTTTCATGTGTCTTCTTGATATATGCCCATTTCTGATCAGGCATGACCTGACTCAAAGTGCAGGTGGTTAAATTGTGTGTGCATGCATGCGGTACTCATGTAGCAAAAGAGAGCCAGAGAGATGTTAATCTTCTCCTCACCTGCCAGAAGCTGGAAGAAACATCCACTGCAGAGATGAGCACTAGGGTACCTTTCCCAAGCATGTTCTAAGAGGTCACTCCCAGGGAGAACTTGGAGGCATTTGCCTCTGTTTCTTAGAGATTTAAGGGGCCTTTGACTCTCTGTGACTGCATCTGGAGAGGTGAGACATGGGACAGTCACCTTTGGGGCCATCTAAGAAGTGTCTCTTGAGATATGTGCAAATACCAAGATAGCAAGGATATAGTGAAAAGAACTTGTAATCAGACAAACTAGGGCTTAATGTTGGCCCCACCTTTTCCTGATGTGTACCTTTAGGTTGATTACTTAATCGCTATGATCCTCAGTTTATTCTTTTGTAAAAATGAGCATAGTAATAACTACCACACAGATTTGTCGTGAGCCTTAATTAAGCACATATATGGGAAAGCTTCTAGGATATAGGAGACTTTCAATAAGTCTTAGTTTTACTTTCACTCTGTCTTAGCTATCTTCTCGCTATATCCTCACATGACTGAAAACAAACAAGAAAGCTCTCTTCTGTCTTCTCTTATAAGGAGACGCAGTCCTATCATGAGGGCTCCACCTCATGACTTAATTACCTCAGAAAAGCCCTCTCTCCAAATACCATCACATTGAGGATTAGAGTTTCAATATATGAATTTTGGGGGGGACTCAAGAAATTCTTGACACCCTTCCTCTCTTTCGCATATCTAATTTTGGAAAATTTGTATACTCTGTTTTCAGAGTGTTCTCCTTCCCTTCATAAAACACTATCAAAGTCCTCTCAAGGTTGAGTGGACATTTGAATTTTGTTAAATCTTGTCCTGATTTGCTTATAACACATGTATGATTCCATCTGTGACTTGATTCCATGTGAAATTCAGAATAAGAGTTCACTAACAAAAAGTAATTCAGCATGTTGTTGGAATATGCCTATCAAAGCCAGGTGAGCAGGTATGGCCCTAGACTGAGGAAGACAGGCTGAGCCATGGCCTTGTCAGAGTCTGACCTTGCCCACATTGGTCACCTATCAGGGAGACTAACGCTAGTTGTAGTAATACATAAAACCCTAAATCTCAATGACCTAATACATATAAATGTATTTCTTGCTCACTTCAAGTTTAATGAGCTGTTTTTGATTGGTGGGAGGCTCTTCTCCAAGCCAAAATTTCTTCCATCTTGTGGCTCTGCCATTTTTAACAAATGTCTTCTAAAGTCCCCCTAGAAGAAGAAAGAGCATGGGTGGTTTTTCGGGGCCAAGCCTTGAAGATCATTCCCACCCACATTTCATTGGCTAGGACTTACATGGCTATACTGAACTGCAAGGGCAACTAAAAATGTGCTATGGTGATGTACCCAGGAAGAAGAGGAAATAGGTTTTGTGATCAACCAGTGGTCTCTGACAAATGTGTTTGTTGTCATCTTTCCAGACTTGTATGTCTCCCTTTCCTCGACTGATGCTTGTTTCAACTTATGACATTGTTTTGTGACTTTGATTCTAGTTTGGTTAACTCCTTATTTATGGGATTTTGATTTACTTAACTTGCCCTCTTCTGATATCCTTTTGACTCCCGATTCTTGCCTTTGCCTTCTAGCCATTTTTCATTCACAGAAGATTAGAATTTTTTCAGAGTTAAAGAGAATTATAGAGATCATTGAGTTTGACAATTATTTTTTTTACTAGAGTTGCTTCTTTCCAAAGACCATGGGTAAGTTTACTTAGTATGTGGAAACAAAACATGAACACATTAAAGTCTGTGTTTATAAAGCTTCCTTCTTTATAATACTTGGGCATTTTGAAAGAGGAACAGGGTTGGTAAGAAGAAAGGAACTTCCTGTTATGATGGAAAGTGTTCATGGGTTTTAGCCTTAGCTTTGACTTTCATTAACCATGTGAAAATTTTCTTGTTTAAGTGGGCTTAATGGAATACAGAGAAGAATTATTGGAAACTTATACAACCAAGTAGTAACAAGGTTATGTCTGGTGGTGAGACTATGAATGATTCTTTGGTTGGTTCTGTTTTGATTTTTTTACCATTTTTTTCCTTCAAGTTTTATGTACTGGGAATGCATTCTTCTTGCTTTTCTGCCCCTCCCAAGTCCGGTATCTCTTAAAATGTAAAAATCAGGAAGAACACAAAGGGTGGAGATAATTTTCAGTCCCAACTACCTCAAAGAGTCACTCTGAAGATCATGTGCAACAATGTGTAAGAGTGCCACTTTGAGAATGAAGGATGACTGTGTGGTCAGGTGTTGCTGGCAGGTTATTATCAGCAGGTTAGCCTTAGCTTTAAAAATTCAGAGTTTCTGTGTCGGGAAAGTAGAGTGCATGCAGAAATCTTAAATCTCTTGAATTCACCATTTGGGTGTGTTGCTTCTCCAAGAGTGCTTGGAAATTCCACAGGTGCAAAATGTGTATTTGTTCTCACAAACGCAAACACTGAAGATCATCTGCTGCTCTTACAGACTGACAGTAAATTAATCAGCATTAAAACCATCATTTTAAGGTCCACAGAGAAAAAATGACCTTAGCAAGGAATTACACCATGTTCTTGAGTGAACTAGGAAGGGAGAATAAAAGGCAGACAGATGAGGACTGCTTACTAATCTGAAAACTCTCCCTTTGGTATGTTTATTGACCACACAGAAATGTGGCAAACTCACTTTTAGTGGCAGATCTCACACGGAAGCACATAGTCCACTTTATCTGGCTTCCCACAACCTTTGTGATTATAGAGCACCATCGGGAAATTTGTAAATTAAATTGATCCTTCATGTGTATTTCTGTTTGTGGAAGTAATATGTACTCATAAAATTCAGACCTTCAAGAATTATATTATGGAGGAAAAGTCTCCCATTATCATAGACTTCCCTGCTGTTAGCAGATTTCTATATAGCCCTTCAAAAATTTTCAATGCATATATGAATAATTTATAATTCACTTTTTTAACAAAAATATGTTTCTTTGTTATATACTGTGTTGCACATTTTTTCCCTCATGTTACATCTCAGACATATTTCATAGGAGGATTTTTGATAGCAGCTTTCTTACTTTTGCCATATTCCTTCACAGCCCCTTGGACCCTGATTAAGTATCTTAAAGTTTAAAAAAGAGCTGGAGGGTGATTTTTGTTTGTTTTTTTTATGCAAGAGATTTTTAGGTTTGGCCATGGCTCTATTTTGATATCAGCCAACCCAGTACTTGTGATTGTTGTATCAGTAGCATCTATCATGAATTAATGAGTTCAGAAAAGCAGTTTTTTTCCTACCCTGGCATTCTTTCTGGCAATGGACTTGTGAAAACTAACTGAATTTAGGGATGATGTTGATCTGCTCTGGAAAGATGGAATGAGTTATCTACCTGCAAACAAATCTGATCAAGTCACTCTATATTTAAATACCTTTCTTGACTTCTCTACAGGATAGAATCCAAATGCATTAGCTTGGTACATCAGAATTTCTTGGCCCACCTGTCAAGCCTCAACGCTTAGCATCCCAGTCCCATGTACATATGCTTCAGACACACTATGTGTCTTTGCTGTTCCTTTTCTTTATATTTCCGCATTGACTTACTCTCTGCTAGTATGCTTTTTGATAGCTTCTTTGCTTGGTGAAGCTCATATGTTCATTAGCTCTTCGGCGAGGCTTTGCTAGACTCCCTTTCCACTTCTGTTATGGTGGTTCTGATGCTATGGTATGACTTACTTTATCTCTCTTAATCCTTTTAATTTTTTTATTGTGGTATAATTTACATACAATTAAGTGCACAAATCTTAAGTATATAGTTGATGAATTTGTCATGTCTGAATTTGTACCTGACTATGAGCCTTCAGAGTTTAGGAACCATATTTTATTCATTTTCGTGTCTCCAGAGATACTCAGTAAGTGCTTGAAGGAATGAGTGATCACTATAATTTCCTCAGTCCATCTAGTGTCAATTTCTTAGGGGAAAGGGACCTTAAAGGGTGTTTTTTTGTAGGACTGTCAAACCAGATAATACTTGTTCACTGCCTTGCCATTAGCTTCTAAAGTTGAGAGATACAACCTAAAATATTATTGATTTCCTCAGGGGTAATTATGGATCCATGAATAAAAACAAATTCCACCCATTTTTTCCTACCCATCTGATAAAGGTTTATTAGAAACTATAAATCTTAAGACTTGAGGTATTGGACAGCAAAGATATGGTTAGGATCAAACTGCCTTCCCCTTACTTTTTATTTTGAGCAGAAAAAAGCAGCTAACCTTTCCTTAAATTCCTAAATCTAGGTTTAGATTGCTTAAGAAACAGAATGACATTTAATTTCAAAATTACTTTTCCTACTAAGAATTGCTGACATATTAAAGGGAGCTAGTATTTATGCACGCTTTTTAAAAGCTAGGTATCAGAAAACTTGCTCAGAGTAATTTGATTTAACAAAAGAGTTTGGAAGTCTTCCTTGAAAGATGATCCTGAAATCAATCTCTTTAATTTACATTAGGCACTCCAAGGAAATAAACACACTTCCCTGTTTAAAATGAGGCTGGCCCAGTTACCTTTACTGTGCTAGAAAATCCAGGCTGAAATAGTATTACTTTGCATTTGGATTTTAAGCTCTTCTTTGAAAAGAATATATAGAAACAGGTAAATAATAGCACCTACTGTCCTTACTGATTTAGATGATCTTATCCCTTCTGAGCTTATTTTAGTTTTATTATACAACTGCCCTTCTTCCATTATTTAATTAGCTCATTTATTCATATAATCAGTCATTGTTGATGTCTATTGTGTATAAGGTACTCTATACTCTGTGGATACAAAGATGACAAATTTGGCTTAAAATTTTTATCTCAACTCTCTATTTTTAAAAAATTTGTTTTTATTCCTTGTGGTTAATTGGCTCAATTTAGTGAGTGTCCATCTAGCCTCTGTTCTGTGCTCAGTACTGTTCAAGATCAAAATCCATAATCTTTCTAGAAGCTAGCAATTTATCCCATTGATTTCGATAATGACAAATGAATTTGAAATTCTTTGTGTGGTTAATGTTACACATTTTATTAGTAATGAAATTGATGATTCAAGCAAACTCCTCTTTACTGGGAAATATGTATCCCTTAGTTCTCAATATTAATTAACGGTCTAAATACTTAAAGTTAATGCTATATCATTGCAGGCCTTTTTAAAAAGCAATATCCTTTTTAAAGAGCATATTTGTGTTAGGTAAATGTTCATTTTTAGAGGAATTGAGTGGTTTGATGGCAGAGTTTAGAAATGTGATTGCTTAAACCTTAAATTGTGTTAAGATATGTACTAGTGATAAACAAACCAAAGTTAATCATATGTACCTTGACCATGGTTTTATAGAGGCCATAGGTCTGCTTAATGAAACCTGAGTTTCTGTGTAACAGTTTGAAACCTTACATGATCAAGCCACTTAATTGGACAACCCAATAAAAGGTAATTTGAGGTCCTATCATAAGACACTAAGTACTAAGTGATATGGTTAAATACCAAGTGAAATGGGAAAAGTCAGTCTCATTCCTTTAGTATTCATCTGTTATAGGCATGGGGAAAATAGTTTTCAGCATTGGGTCCTGAACCCATCTTAAGACTGGAGGGGCAACTGACAGCTTCTCAGAGCATATTTCCTAGGGAAAGAGATAGTGGAAGACCCTTTCTTTCTGTCTTCTGAGGTCTCTATTTTGAGACCCCAGGTCTTACTGAGGAATAGATTCTTTTTTTTTAATATAATTTATTTTATTATCATTAATTTACAATTACATGTGCAATATTACGACTATTAAACTACCCCTTCATCAGGTCCCCCCCACCAACCCCATTACAGTCACTGTCCATCAGCGTAGTGAGATGCTATAGAATCACTACTTGTCTTCTCTGAGTTGTACTGCCCTCCCCGTGCCCCCCCAACATTACATCTGCTAATCGTAATGCCCCTTTTTCCCTCTTATCCCTCCCTTCCCGCCCATTTTCCCCAGTCCCTTTCCCTTTGGTAACTATTAGTCCGTTCTTGGGTTCTGTGAGTCTGCTGCTGTTTTGTTCCTTCAGTATTTTTTCTTTGTTCTTATACTCCACATATGAGTGAAATCATTTGATACTTGTCTTTTTCGGCTTGGCTTATTTCACTGAGCATAATACCCTCTAGCTCCATCCATGTTGTTGCAAATGGTAGGATTTGTTTTCTTCTTATGGCTGAATAATATTCCATTGTGTATATGTACCACATCTTCTTTATCCATTCATCTACTGATGGACACTTAGGTTGCTTCCATTTCTTGGCTATTGTAAATAGTGCTGCAATAAACATAGGGGTGCATCTGTCCTTTTCAAATTGGGCTGCTGCATTCTTAGGGTAAATTCCTAGGAGTGCAATTCCTGGGTCAAATGGTATTTCTATTTTGAGTTTTTTGAGGAACCTCCATACTGCTTTCCACAATGGTTGAACTAATTTGCAGTCCCACCAGCAGTGTAGGAGGGTTCCCTTTTCTCCACATCCTCGCCAACATTTGTTGTTGTTTGTGTTTTGGATGTTGGCCATCCTCACTGGTGTGAGGGGATATCTCATTGTGGTTTTAATCTGCATTTCTCTGATGATTAGCGATGTGGAGCATCTTTTCATGTGCCTGTTGGCCATCTGAATTTCTTCTTTGGAGAAGTGTCTATTCATGTCCTCTGCCCATTTCTTAATTGGATT
The DNA here is from genome assembly GCA_032199065.1 of Smutsia gigantea. Classification (NCBI taxonomy): domain Eukaryota; kingdom Metazoa; phylum Chordata; class Mammalia; order Pholidota; family Manidae; genus Smutsia; species Smutsia gigantea. Next base: position 96,543 of record JAVSCE010005202.1, read on the forward strand.
ATTTGCTTTCTGTTTGTTAAGGTGCATGAGTTCTTTATATATTTTGGATGTCAACCCTTTATCAGATACGTTTTTTATGAATATATTCTCCCATACTGTAGGATGTCTTTTTGTTCTACTGATGGTGTCCTTTGCTGTACAGAAGCTTTTCAGGGGAATAGATTCTTATCCTCAGAAAATTCAAATTGCTTTGGTCTTAGCCTATAAATCAAGGGGTAAAGTCTGTTTCTGCTCTCCTTAAGAGAGGTCTGCCCTCAGTACAGGGCAGAGAAAGAGTATGTGTCATTAATCACTTGAGAATTGTTTACCACGTTAATCTAGACGGCACTTGCCCATGGCAGGCAATACAGTTACCTTGGTTGTTTAAGAATAACCCGAGTGGTTTACTCAGACTGTTGGCAAATGTTTAGACATTATTCAAGGGTTGTCCTAGACTGACCAATTAGCTTTGTTTTTCACTGCTCTTCTCAGATTCACCTTTACACCATCCAATCACATTGAGAAGAGGAGGGGTTCCCAAAATTGCAACATTACTTACTTTCCAGCCATGTGACATAGCTTTCCAGACACAGAGTTAAATTTCAACCCAGACATCTCTCTTCAGTTCAGGTCACCTACAGGCCAGACGAAACCAAGGTCATGTGTTGAGTCAATATAAGGAGTTTCGTTAGTTGCAGTAACTATAATGTTATTCACTGTTTGAAATACTATACCATGGTTAATCATAAGGTGCAGCTGCTATGTCTTTTTATTTATGAGCCCTTAATCAAGAGGACACAGCAAGGGCCACTGTTTGAAAGGAGACTTTCATGAGGTCTTCTTTTGGATGCTGTTGGGCTTTCATTGTGAAAAGAAGAGGACTTCATGTTGACTTGCAGATGTTATTGAATAGTGTATGTTGGCTTCTCTGAAAACTGATTTTTCTATTCACAATTTAAATGATCACATTGTAATCTTTATGTTTCAGCTAATTGACAATAGAAACACTAATCTAGTGCTCTCCAGTTTCTTTCAATTGGCTCCAAACTTGATTAGTTCTTAAATGTCAGCCACCAAAAGTTATACAGTGGTTCTCTGAAAACAGATTTTGCTATCCAGAATTTAGGTTGCCTATTTTTAACCATATGTTTCTGCTGATGTTCATGTAAACAGACCAGATCTTTCCAGGCAGCTCTTTTTACTGCCCCCTACCCCCAAACCTGATGGATGAGACCTTAAATGTCAGTGTCTTTCTCTCACTCTCTCTTTTTTACTTTTAGGCCCTAGCTTATTTTATGAGAATTCATCTTGTGAGTTAACTCATGTTAAAAGAGGAGGTCATATCCAGAAATTTAGATAGGATCATTTCCTGAATGCATTTTGGAATAGATTGTTTATATGACTGGATTTTTTTAAATCTAAGAATTTAGTAAGAGGTTATGTTTTCATATTTGTAGATTTGTTAGCTTCAATGTAAATTGGGTAACACTAAAGCTGGTTTGAGATACTCAAAATGTTTCCAGACTTTAAAACCGTAATTACTTTTTATTGCTAGTTTTTGGGGTGTGTTTCATTCATGTGAACTTTTACTCTTCATTTAATGATCCCATATGAGCCCTCTGCTCCAGCCACATAGGTTTCATGTGGTTCCCTAAATATAGCATACATTCACACACCTTTGTAGTGTGGTTCATGCTGGTACCCCAACTGGTATTCTTCGACGATACTTAACATCCATCAAGACAAGGCTCAAATGCACCTTCCATCATGAAATATTGACCCCTCTTTCCAGTTGGACTTAAATGCTGCTCTTTGCACTAATTGATTGGACCTGTTCCTGAAACACTTAGTTCTCTCTCCTTTGTGCTTTAATTGATTTTGTACGTGCTTTCCTCCTCTGTGAGAGGCAAGCTTACTGAGGACCAGGACCATATCTTCAGCAGCAACAAATGACTGGCTTGGCACAAAGTTGCATGCATCTCTTGTTTTCTCATAAATATATAGAAACAATGATACTTAAATTTCTCAGAACTGCTGTGAGAAAGAGCTAAGAGAACTGACAGTAAAACATGGTCCAGTTCAAAATTCTCTTTAAAGTAGTATTGTTCTCAAAATGAATACCTCAAGTTTTCAGTGACAGATGTGTGACGTAACGATTTGCATTTTCTCTAAGATACCTTAAAATCAAGATAGCTGGCCAGAATAAAAGGTGATTATCTGCCTCCAGTCTGTTTTTGACCAAGTCAGGTTGAGCCAAGAGTGGCAGGGAGTGAGCTTCCTTGACTGAACGTGTTTGTTTAGGCCCCCCTTCCAGCTTCTGAATCCTGGGCTGCTTCTCTGCATGCATCCACCTCCTCAGTGCTCTTTTGTATGGGATGGCATGTGAGCTGTAAGAGATAATAGAGATCATACTCATCAAACCCACAGTAGTCTTCCATGATTACCCACGCTGGATCATTTGCTACCAGGAGCTGGGGGGAAACAGCATGGGACCCGAAAACAAACAAGCAAGTGAAGAGGGCTGTCTGGGACCAAAGGAACAAGGTTACTGGATTTGTTTAAAGTATTAAGCTTATGAGTTACACTTTCCCCCTTTGCAGCACAGATAAAAATCTTTGCTTGAGGAACATTTCAACATTACAGCTGCAAGTATAACTTACAATGGAAAGTGTTTTTCATTTTGGAAAGAGGCAATTGCTATTTTGTAAAGGAAGACTAGCACAGCTGGAGATAAAGCTTGCATGCAAGACCAACACAGCCTGGGGAAGGAAGCAGAGTCTAGTTTAACGACCTCTAAATCAGGAGAGCTCCATCTTAATGTTACTGATAGTCCAGTCAAGAAGTATTAAGTGTCTACTGGGTTCGGGACTGCTAAGCGTCATGGGCAGTACAGTAAAAGTAGAAGGCACAGTGTCTGCCCTGAGGAAGCTGAAATTTAATAGACAGCTCATATGTACCAAGATCAGCAGAGGATGCTGTTAGGCAGGGTACCATCAAAGTGCCACGTGGCTGACAAGTACCAAATGATTTCACTCATCTGTGGAGTATAAGAACAAAGAAAAAAACTGAAGGAACAAAACAGCCGCAGACTCACAGAACCCAAGAACGGACTAATAGTTACCAAAGGGAAAGGGACTGGGAAGGATGGGTGGGAAGGGAGGGACAAGGGGGAAAAGGGGCATTACGATTAGCAGATATAGTGTTGAGGGGGGGTACGGGGAGGGCTGTACAACTCAGAGAAGACAAGTAGTGACTCTATAGCATCTCACTATGCTGATGGACAGTGACTGTAATGGGGTTGGTGGGGGGGGGACCTGATGAACGGGGTAGTTTAATCACCATAATATTGCAGATGTAATTGTAGATTAATGATACCAAAATAAACTATTAAAAAAAAGTGCCACATGGCTGACTACAAACCATCTAGAAGGCAAGGAATGGATTACTGTGGACTCTGCTGCTAAGTGGCTTTAGATTTCTAGGATATTCTCCATGACTCATTTATTTTCTTTTAAACTGAGGATTATACCTGCCCTCTACCAAGTACATGGTAATAATCTGAGTAATATGTAGACTGAGAATTTAGAACTTTTGAGTCTCTTGCAAATCTGTGCAGATAGAGTGAGAATGAGATACAGCCCTGTGGTAGATTTATTAATACTCTGAAGTCAAAGGAGTAAGAGTGCTTTTATAGGATGCTTCTGCAGTTGACCTTGAGCAACATGGGTTTGAACTGCATAGGTCCACTTATACATGGATATTTTTCAGTGAATATATTGGAAAATTTTTTGGAGATTTGCAACTTGAAAAATTGTTTTCTCTAGCTTTATTGTAAGAATGCAGTATATAATACATGTAACATACAAAATATGTGTTAATTGACTGTTTATATTATCAGTGAGGCTTCCAGTCAACACTAGGTTATTAGTAGTTAAGTTTTGGGGGAGTGAAATATAAATGCAGATATTCAATTGCATGGGGTTTGGAGGGGTGGCACTTCGACCCCCACATTGTTCAAGGGTCAAATGTAATTAAAGATGTTTTGCCTTTAATTTTATAAAATATGACTTTTGATTAATAAGTAGGAACTTTTAAGAAAAATCCAGTGCAAGTTGATTTGCTCTTCCTTTAAGAAATATAGGATATTTTGTTTTTCCGTAAGACAGACTGACTACTTTGCATTTTTATTTTGCTCCCTTCATTAACTCATCCAGCATATACTTACTGAGCCATGTACTACGTGACAGGTCCTGTGGTGGGACTTGTGACTATAAAGTTGCAGAAGACACAGCCCTATCTCTAAAAAGCTCATGAGGAGACCAAAGAAACCAAGACAGAAAAATAAGAGTTTTTCCTGCTTTAAATAGTTAGATGTTTTTTAATAGTTAAATTTGAAGAGAACTATCACCTTCATTTACTCGTTCATTCATTGCTTAAGGTAATGGTGCTAGAAACCCAAGTCCTCTCTCACATCTCCCTTTCATTTGCCCTCAAAATGCAAACAATTGCCAAGTCTTTCGAATGTCTGTCTCCAGGATATATATTGGATCTGTCGACTTCACAGTATATTCACTATCTTGATGAAACCATTCACCTAACTGGTTCCCTGTTTTCACTCTTGATTCCCTCCAGTTAGCAGCTTTCAGACGTTTTTGACAGTGGCTAACAATAAAAAAGATATGCATGGTACTCCCGGTACATATACATATGTGTGTGTCCTGTGTATCTATAAATATATCTGAAACAAAAGATTCATAAAATAATACTTACCTTTACTCTGTATGATGCAGTTTGATATTTAAAAAATTTTTTATTAAGGTATTATTGATACACATTCTTATGAAAGTTTCACATGAAAAAACAATGTGGTTACTAGATTTACCCATATTATCAAGTCTACACCCATACCCCAATGCAGTCACTGTCCATCAGTGTAGTAAGATGCCACAGATTCACTGTTTGCCTTCTCTGTGCTACACTGTTTTCCCCGTGATCCCCCACACCATGTGTACTAAACATAATACCTCTCAATCCCCTTCTCCCTCCCTCCCCACCCTCCTTTGCCCACTGCTCCCTTTTGGTAACCACTAGTCCCTTCTTGGAGCCTGTGAGTCTGCTGCTATTTTGTTCCTTCAATTTTGCTGCGTTGTTATACTCCACAATCATTTGGCACCTGTATTTCTCCGCCTGGCTTATTTCACTGAGCATAATATCCTCCAGCTCCATCCATGTTGTTGCAAATGGTAGGATTTGTTTCTTTCTTATGGATGAATAGTATTCCATTGTGTATATGTACCACTTCTTCTTTATCCATTCATCTACTGATGGACACTTAGATTGCTTCCATATCTTGGCTATTGTAAAAAGTGCTGCAATAAACATAGGGGTGCATATGTCTTTTTGAATCTGAGAAGTTGTATTCTTCAGGTAAATTCCAAGGAGTGGGATTCCTGGGTCAAATGGTATTTCTATTTTTAGTTTTTTGAGGAGCCTCCATATTGCTTTCCATAGTGGTTGAACTAGTTTACATTCCCACCAGCAGTGTAGGAGGGTTCCCCTTTCTCCGCATCCTCACCAGCATTTGCTGTTCTTAGTCTTATGGATGCTGGCCATCCTTACTGGTGTGAGGTGATATCTCATTGTGGTTTTAATTTGCATTTCCCTGATGATTAGCGATGTGGAGCACCTTTTCATGTGTCTGTTGGCCGTCTGAATTTCTTCTTTGGAAAATTGTCTCTTCATATCCTCTGCCCATGTTTTGATCGGGTTATTTGCTTTTTGGGTGTTGAGGCATGTGAGTTCTTTATGTATTTTGGATGTTAACCCCTTGTTGGATATGTCATTTACAAATATATTCTCCCATACTGTAGAATGCCTTTTTTTTTTCTGTTGATGATGTCCTTTGCCATACAGAAGATTTTTAGTTTGATGTAGTCCCATGTGTTCATTTTTGCTTTGTTTCCCTTGCTTGAGGGGATGTGTTCAGGAAGAAGTTGCTCATGCTTGTATTCAGGAGATTTTTGCCTATGTTGTCTTCTAAGAGTTTTACGGTTTCATGACTTACATTCAGGTCTTTGATCCATTTCGAGTTTACTTTTGTATATGGGGTTAAACAGTAATCCAGTACCATTCTTTTGCATGTAGCTGTCTAGTTTTGCCAACACCAGTTGTTGAAGACTCTGTCATTTCCCCATTGTATATCCATGGCTCCTTTATCATATATTAATTGTCCATCTATGGTTGGGTTTATATCAGGGCTCTCTAGTCTGTTCCATTGATGTATGGGTCTGTTCTTGTGCCAGTACCAAATTATCTTGATTACTGTGGCTTTGTAGTAGAGCTTGAAGTTGGGGAGCATAGTTGCCCCAGCTTTATTCTTCCTTCTCAGCATTACTTTGCTATTCAGGGTCTTTTGTGGTTCCATATGAATTTTAGAACAATTTGCTCTAGTTCACTGAAGAATGCTGTTGGTATTTTGATGGGGATTGCATTAAATCTGTAGATTTCTTTAGGCAGGATGGCCATTTTGACAATATTAATTCTTCCTATCCATGAGCACAGGATGTGTGTCCATTTATTGATATCTTCTTTAATTTCTCTCATGAGTGTCTTGTAGTTTTCAGAGTATAGGTCTTTCACTTTCTTGGTTAGGTTTATTCCTAGGTGTTTTATTCTTTTTGATGCAACTGTGAATGGAACTGTTTTCCTGATTTCTCTTTTTGCTAGTTCATCGTTACTATATAGGAATGCCACATTTCTGTGTATTAATTTTGTATCCCGCAACTTTGCTGAATTCAGATATTAGATCTAGTAGTTTTGGAGTGGATTCTTTAGGATTTTTTATGTACAATATCATGTCATCTGCAAACAGGGACAGTTTAACTTCTTCCTTACCAATCTGGATGCCTTTTTTTTTTTCTTTGTGTTGTCTGTTTGCCATGGCTAGGACCTCCAGTACTATGTTGAAAAGAAGTGGGGAGAGTGGGCATCCTTGTCTTGTCCCCAGTCTTAAAGGAAAAGCTTCAGCTTCTTGCTGTTAAGTATAATGTTGGCTGTGGGTTTGTCATATATGGCCTTTATTATGTTGAGGTACTTGCCCTCTATAACCATTTTGTGGAGAGTTTTTATCATGAATGGGTGTTGAATTTTGTCAAATGCTTTTTCAGCATCTGTGGAGATGATCATGTGGTTTTTGTCCTTTTTGTTGATGTGGTGGTTTATGTTGATGGATTTTTGAATGTTGTACCATCCTTGCATCCCTGGAATAAATCCTACTTGATCATGATAGATGATCTTTTTGATGTATTTTTAAATTTGGTTTGCTAATATTTTGTTGAGTATTTTTGCATCTATGTTCATCAGGGATATTGATCTGTAATTTTCTTTTTTTGTGGTGTCTTTGCCCGGTTTTGGTATTAGAGTGATGCCGGCCTCACAGAATGAGTTTGGAAGTATTCCCTCTTCTTCTACTCTTTGGAAAACTTTAATGAGGATGGGTATCAGGTCTTCACTAAATGTTTGGTAAAATTCAGCGGTAGAGCCATCTGGTCCGGGGCTTTTCTTCTTAGGTAGTTTTTTGATTACCAGTTCAATTTCTTTGCTAGTAATTCATCTGTTCATATTTTCTGTTTCTTTCTGGGTCAGCCTTGGAAGGTTGTATTTTTCTAGAAAGTTGTCCATTTCTTCTGGGTTATCCAGTTTGTTGTCATATAATTTTTCATAGTATTCTCTCATAATTCTTTGTATTTCTTGGTGTCTGTAGTGACTTTTCCTTTCTCATTTCTGATTCTGTTTATGTGTGTAGACTCTTTTTTTTCTTGATAAGTCTGGCTAGGGGTTTATCTATTTTGTTTATTTTCTTGAAGAACCAGCTCCTGCTGTCATTGATTCTTTCTATTGTTTTATTCTTCTCTTTTTTATTTATTTCTGCTCTTATCTTTATTATGTCCCTCCTTCTACTGAATTTGGGCCTCATTTGTTCTTCTCTTTCTAGTTTCTTTAATTGTGAGTTTAGACTGTTCATATGGGATTGTTCTTCTTTCCTGAGGTAGGCCTGTATTGCAATATTCTTATCTCTTAGCACAGCCTTTGCTGCATCCCACAGATTTTGTGGTGTTGAATTATTGTTGTCATTTGTCTCCATATATTGCTTGATCTCTGTTTTTATTTGGTCATTGATCCATTGGTTATTTGGGAGCATGTTGTGAAGTGTCCATGTGTTTGTGGGATTTTTCATTTTCTTTGCATAATTTATTTCTAGTTTCATACCTTTGTGGTCTGAGAAGCTGGTTGGTACAATTTCAATCTTTTTGAATTTACTGAGGCTCTTTTTGTGGCCTAGCATATGATCTATTCTTGAAAATGTTCATTGTGCACTTGAGAATAATGTGTATTCTGCTGCTTTTGGGTGTAGAGTTCTGTAGATGTCTGTTAGGTCCATCTGTTGTAATGTGTTTTTAAGTGCCTCTGTCTCCTTACTTATTTTCTGTCTGGTTGATCTGTCCTATGAAGTGAGTGGAGTGTTGAAGTTTCCTAGAATGAATGAATTGCATTCTATTTTCCCTTTTAATTCTGTTAGTATTTGTTTCACATATGTCAGTGCTCCTGTGTTGGGCGCATAGGTATTTGTAATGGTTATATCTTCTTGTTGGATTGACCCTTTTATCATTGCAGTTTGATATTTTTTTTAATTCTAAAAATTCTATTCCTTTTCATTTTTTTCATACTGGCATGATCAGCCAAATTCATTTTATGGCCCAATAATGGGTTGAAATACACTGTCCCAATCTTCACAACACAGTAGCCCGGGTAATGGTTTTCTATCATTTCCTTGCTTACATTCTTTCTTTGACATCTGGTTGTCCTCCGGTTTAAATCTGGAAATAACAGTGTGGCCTCTAATGTCCTGCATGGTCCTGCCTCCACTTCCCCTTCACTTGCCCTCCTTGCCCACCTTTAGGCATGCTCTTTCTTCTCTGCAGAGTAGTCTTCCTCCCCCAGCTTTACCTGGCCAACTTCTGTACTTTTCCGTGACTGTGTAAAGATCATACCCTTCAGAAAATTAGATTTCCCTTATTATCTGTCATCCTTCTGTTTCCTTTTTATTCATTGTACTTGTTGTAATTTTATAATTATGTATTTCTTTGTATGACTTTTTGCTTCATATTGATTCCTCCCGTTAGACTGTAAGTTTTGCGGTAGCTAGGACCATATCTGTTTGCTTATTGCTGTATCCATGGCACCTAGCACAATTGGCAAATTTATTTTTGAGCACCTCTTTGCTGGGCCGTAGGAGTACAAAAGTGAATAAGACATAGACATTGCTGTTAAGGAGTTTGGCTTTTATGGCGTTTTGTATGTCTGAAGACAAGCTATCTAAAAGGCCATACAGGTTAATAAACATTAGAAAGACTATTAGAATGCTAGAATTCCTACAAATAGCTGTTTAAGACCTTAACTAGAGTAAGGTTTTCCTTATTTACTTATAATGCAAACTCAAGAAACTTTTGTGGTATTGTTCAAAGACTATGAATAAATTTCCCACTGATATCTAAAGGGATTTAAGCAAATAATAGGTGCCTTTTATTTTTATGTTATTTCTGTCTCATTATATAGTTCTCAAGCTCAGAATCTTAAAGTTTGAAAAAGTCTAACATTGAGACCAGTCTCCCACTCAGTGCTGGGATGCTCAATTATAACATCCCTGACAGGCTTAGACTTTGAACCTTTCCAAAGCTGGAGAAGTAACTGGTACACAAAACAGCCTATTTCATGTTGGAACAGTTTGGATTGTTAGAAAATGTTTTGTTACGTTGTTTTTCTGCCCTTGGGAGTCATGGAAATAAGTTTGTTGTCTCTTCCGGAGAACAATCCTCCAGCTGTTTGTGGATGGCTCACCTGCCTAAGAAGTTCCTTTTTCTCAGTTGAAACAATCCTAGTTTCTCCAATTATTCCCTGTGTGACATGATTTCCACACCCTTTCTCTTCCTGTGACACTCTTGACATGCTCCAGTTTTTCTGTGTGTTCTTTAAAACTTGGCACGCAGAATGGAGGGAGCCTTCCAGCTGCACCAGGGCAGAGCCTGGGGGGATATTTTTTTTCCTTACTTTGAACACTGTACTTCTGCTAATCTGACCTTAAATTGCATCGGATTTTTCAGCAGCCAGGTCTCACTGTTGGCTCATAGAATACTTGCAGTCTGCTAAAACCCCTTGATCTTTTTCACGTGGACTCCTGTTCAGCCTGGTCATTCTCTCAACTTGAACTGAGTCATGTAATACTTTTCTTTCTTGTATCCATGTAATAGTTTTTTACATTTATTCCCATTCGGTCTCAGTCCATCAGCTTCAGAGCAACCGTCTCTTCAGTCAGTTGTGGAGTCTACAGGCTTGGCAATAGAAAAATACGCAAACTCCAGTGAATACCACAAACAGTTATTTGCCTTAACTTCAGGAAATGAAACGTTATGCTGGTTTTAAGTTTCTCAAGTTGCCTCCCTCCTCCATTCCATCCCCAACCCCCTTTAGTGTTTTGGTCTGAGGCCCAGTGGAGGAGGACTGCAACTAGCTTCTTCAGGGAGCGCCCAGCTCTCATCCTCTACACACCGCCATTCATTAACAGCTGGGGTCTTGTCTAGGCTAAGCCGAGGGGACATCTAGCTTCGCTGAGAAAACCTTTGCTGCCTTGTGATATGAAACATGCCACCTACTTGCACTGTAGCACTGTGGGCAGATTGGCCCATTGTCTCCCAGAGGAAACAGAAAGCGACGCCCTCCCCCCTCCCCTGCAATCTCTTTGTCCCCACAACCAGCTCTGGAAAATATCTGAAGGCCACAGAAGTGGGAGTACCCTTTGATGTTTATATTGGCTGGCTCCTTTTCCTTTTTAATAATCAGAGTAGTAGAAAATGTGGAGAATTAACCGCATGACAGCAGCAGAGGAATTCATTAGAAAAACTGAGATGAATTCTGCTCAGATTTCAGGCTCTCAGGCAGGAGTCACAAAGGAGTAATCGTCTTCTAGTTGTTTTTAATCATTTCTTTTGTGGCACCTTCCTTGTCCCTGAAACCAATCTCAGTGTTCGGCATGAGGGAGCCTGAGAACACAGGCCATACAGATGGAGGCTTTGGTTTGGGGATTACTACACCCATATTAACTACTTCCTTCTGATTTCCTTTTAACAGGACGGAACTTGTCCCGTTTTGGAGAGGGCAGAAGACCATGCTGTCATTGCTATTATTTAAAGTGTTACCCTGTTTTAATTTGTTTTAAAATTGTAAAAAATGAGCATAAAACTTTACTATATGAAATTCTCAAATAGGCTGAAACATGCTGAGTAACAAAATTTTGCAAGTGTGTTTTCTGATCTAATCCTCAGAGACCCTTTCTTTCATGAGCCTCACAGGCAGCTTCAGTGATGGCTTTGCCCATGACTTAGTTAATTCATGCTTAAAGTTGTGCTTGAAGGAATTTGGTAAAATAAAACAGTGATTTTTCTCTATAAATGTATAAAGGCAGCAGCTGTGTCTCCCCAAAGCTATAGTAATATTAAGATTTCACTCCCAGAGTCCAGAGGAGTCCCGACTGCTTTGCTTCAATATTGGAGCTTCATTGCTATTCTAATTCCTCATGAATCTGTTTTTAAAATGCCATGATATTAAGAAGTTTCATATTGGAACTATTTAAAAGGAAATTATTTTCTCAGGTACTTTCCTCTACTTTAGGAGTTCCTATTCAGATATAGTTTATTGATCTTATGAATAGAAATTATTTACATCTATTTATGAAAGCAGTTCTCTATAAAGCCCCTCCTCAAACTTTTTAGCATAGTTCTAGCAAATACATCTATTTGGAAGTAATGAAAAGGACAGTTGTTGCATTTTAGTGATATTTTTGGAAAGAGAATCCATTCACCTGAAATACTCATGCATAAAATTAATTTTAAAACTATTTAAAACGATTTGTTTTTAACTTCAAGCTAACCCAGTCAAAACGTGCTTTCATCAGACATTTAAGGCCTAACAGGGACAAGTCTAGCATCACAAAAATTTTGAAGGGAAACACTCTTACCATGGCTCATCTTAGGGCACAGAATGTAGAACCTACTCAGAGACTCAGAACTAGACCACTGGTGAGTGAGTCACCTTTTCATGTCATGTTTCTCTTACCTGCCATGTGGAGATGCAGGTACTTGTCACTTGCTTGTCAATGAGAGGAAATATATGGGTCTTTTTTTGTATCAGTGGTAAGCAGGAAGGAGTGATAACTGTGGCCTGTAGAGGTAATAGGGAAGGCTTGTGGAAGAGAGACTTAAGCAAGGTCTGAAAAATGTATAGGTTGTTAGTCATTCAAAGACTATTTTTGAGGACTCTAATGCAGACACTTGAGATAAATTCCCTGCTTCTGCTTTGCATTGGCAACAGAGGAGGCATGAAGGCAACATGAGAAAGGGAGTAAAACCATAGAAGAGAAAAAGCTCACAGTGTGTTTTGCAAACATTAAGTAGTAGAAGATGTGGTTCAATTTAAGTTTTATAAAAAACAGCCATTTATCCTAAGGAAATCATTAAAAGATGAGTACAAGTGTGTATATACAAATGTTTTTATTTGTGCTATTTATAAGAATGAAAAAATTGGAAAAGAAAACCCCAGGGAACTGATTAAATAAGTTAGATTACCAGTATACAGTGGAATGCTCTACAGCTATTAAAAGTCACGTCATATAAAAATATTTACTCACATGGGGAAATACTCATAGAGAGGAGTGAAAAACATAGGTTATAAAATGAATGTACAGTGTGATCCCAATTTTGTAAAATATGTTTATATTTATTTAGGAGAAAAATCAAGGAGTTACACAACAAGCTGTTAGTAGTGATTATGCGTATGTCTTGAGACTGTGGGTTATTTTGATTTTTTCTTTGGACTCTGATGTTTTCAATTTTCACCTACCATGCAAATGTACTATTTTGCAATTAAATTTTTTGTTAAGTTAGGCCAAGAGATTAGACACATATTTGGTGATTGGCTTATTCATTTATTTTAAGCAATACGGAGCCCAGTGTGCAAATTTGAGTAGATGGGTGATAGAATGAAAATCATATTTTCAGGATAAATGTGATAAGTATAAGGTGTTTTAGAGTAGGGAGAGTCTAGTGTTGGAGTGATGAATCTGCACAGTGTAGCAATACTGTATTGTGAAGGGATGGATGTTTAAAACAGGATGGGGGTTGTACGAATTCAGAAGAGATTAGATGTGAAACATGATGAAGGTTGACTAGGTGATATATGGTGAAATCGCTCGGAGACGTGAGAGAGAGAAGAGTCTCAAGGACAAGTACAACATTTCAAGCTTGCTTGAGTGAATAAAGTCAGTGAGGAAGCAGACAGCTTGCTTGGAAGCTGGGATGACGTGTTGCAATCCAGGTTGGTTGGTTGGTTTTCTGTTTTTTGTTTTTTTTTTTTATTTGGAAGTGCATAAAAGTGCAAGAAAAAAATAGTATGCTCAAATACCTCCACCAAGACTCACCTATTGCTAATATTTTACTACATTTGCTTTATGATTTATTCTAATCTACCTACCTATCTAAGTATCTATCATCTAAATAACTCCATACACATGTACATAATATTTTTTGATCTATTTGAGGGTAAGTTAACATTCATCTTGATCTGTTACCCACAAATACTCTAGTGTGCATTTCCAAGAAAGAGGACATCTTTATATAACCATTGTAGATTTATCGACTTCAGTAAATTTGATTAAAAACTTTAATCTGCCATTTGCATTCTAGTTTTGTTGGCCCAGTAATGCAGTAATGTCCTTCATAGCATGTTTTTCCTGCTAGCACAGGATCCGGTCTAGGTTTATAAAGTCTCTTCAGTCTCCTTTAATCTGGAACATCTTCATAGACTTTCTCTTTTATGATGTTGACACTTTTAGGAATACAGATTCTTCTCCCCACACCCCTATATGTTTTTTTGCATTTGTCTGATATTTCCTTATAATTAGATTCAGGCTATGCCTTGTCAGCCAGGTGAGGTCTAGTCCTTCTCAGGTTGTTATATGTGGGGACACATAACGTCTATCTGCCCCCCATTGGTGATGTGAATTTTGATCGCCAGGTCAAGATATTTTCTAATATTTCCTCTATCTAGCTACTGCTTTTCCCTTGGAAGCACAAAGCAGTCCGTGAGAAGCAAGTTTCTTTTTCCTTGTCATCCTCTCACATTTAGTATCCATTGATAATTCTTGCATAATCCAAGCTTTGTAAGATAGCTGAAAAATCGTGATTTTCCAACCCTAACATTCCCTCTACATTTACCAGTCATCACTAAATGTTTTCCTGTAAGCAAGAGAGCTCTCCGTCCTTATCCATCCATCACCAATTTAGACTCATGGATTCCTCTTCATTTTAGTCATTAATACTGTACTGAATTATTTTGGTGTTCAGATTGTCCCAGGGTTAGTCAATGTGTGTTTATGTCATAGCCCCACCATTCTTTTTGTTTGTTTGGTTTAGTACTTCCAAGGCTCATTTTGTACCTGTCCTTCCCCAGCCCTCAAATCACCCATTTCTCCATATACCCCCATTTGCTTTTAGCAGAAATTGTAGTAAGAAACCAGGTTCTGATCTGGCATAGAGTAAGTGTGCTCTATGCTTTTTGGCCTTTTCAATAGAGAGAGCTGGGGGGAAAATACACACACACACACACACACACACACATATATATTTTAGAAATTGTGAATTCACTCATATCTCCAGTTTCATTCCATTCCACAGTTTTGTTTTTTTTTGCTCAATTCCATTTTATATAATTTCCAAGCTTGAAATAATAGATAAGGCAAAATGCTGAGATGCCAGCATGCAGTAGGGGAGATAGAAAATTGAAACTCACATAAGAGGGTCAAGTTTAGTGATTAAGGTTAGGGTGTCATCCCACAGAGTTAGGGGTAAAAACAACTAAAGCTTGCCAAATCCAAAGGCAAGACTGTGAGAGAAAGATACTGAAAGAGAATGAAGCAGAGGATGGCCCTTGACTTTTGAGATCCATGAGGAAGTAAAGTAGGAGAAGGAGGAGATAAATAAGAATAACCCAGGGAAAGGAGATGTAGTAAATGAATGAAATAAATGAAAAAAAAATGGAGGGGAGCCAGTACTATGTAGAATCATGATGGTCAAGATGGAAAGGTTTTTCAGCAAATACCGTGAAGTGGTCAGAGGAAATTGAAGACTGATACTAGACCTTTGGGTTTGATATTTGGTTACCAAAGAATTTTAAAATTGGATTTAGGAACTCATTTGAGATCTTTTGACAGTACAATTTTAAAATAGCAGTACAGCTCACATTCATTAATATTTGATTAATACTTTGGGGACATTTACATTTAGTTTTTTTAACCTTTTAGATATGTTCACCAAGTATTATTTTATTCCTATAACCACATGCAAAGCAAGTTATGCTGTGTATATAAAGTGACCAAATCTAAGAGGCATCGTAGACAGGCTATTTTTAGGGAACTTGTGTTTTTCTTTAAAGGCTCAGTTAGCATTTGGAATCGATATACAGTATAATATTTAAAAGAAAAACAACATATTTCCTCATCCCCCAAGAGGTTTCTTAAAATAGCATATAATCTTACCTACAGTGGAAAAAGTCTCAAATTTTATAAATTGGGCTGAATCTAACTTAGATTACCTGACCAGGAGAGCCTCAAGACAAACAAGGTGTGGTAAAGGTTAGAGTGATGGTAATGAAGAAATTTGTGTTGCCCAAGCCGGGCCTCCCTCACTAAAAGCAGTGACCCAGCCTGTGGCTACTGGCATCCTTTCTGCTGCTGAGACATGCTGTCTTTTGAGAGAGAAGTCCAAACCAAATCTTTGCCCACTTTGAAAACCAAAATATTCTTCTCATTCTTTTCAGCCACAGAAAGGCTGTGCTTTTGCTAATGGGATCCGTGTCTTTGTGATCTGCCGATGCCTCAACCTGTTTTTTATGCAGCGTATAAGCAATAAAGGGTTTAATTTTAGTTGTTTTTTTTCAGAGTCATGGAGTGTTAGAAGTGCTAGAAGCAAGAAAGGATCTTCAAGGTCAACCGCTTTAAGCCTCTCACTTTCCAGATGAAAACACAAAGGCTCAGATAGGTGAAATAATGTGTCCATGGCCCCACAGCTGGGAAATAGTAGAGCTTGATTGAACTCAGGCCAACTGACCTTACAGCAGGTAGGCAGCTCTACGACACATTATAGCATCTCTGTTCAGCAGCAAACCCTCTTTGGGGTTATACACCATACGATAGCTATTGTGTGTCAACTCTGTGTGATGACAAGCTGTGCCGTTGTAGAGCTGTACTGTGTTTATTACCAGCAGGTTAGTGGCCAGAACCCACAGGCAAGCCCTGTGGGCACTCTGAGTGAAATCTCTTCTGAGTCAAAGGGAATCTGTGGAGCTCTATGATAGGCTTGTCTTGAGGTGCAATTTCTGTTCTGGAGTGGTTGAAGGTATTCTTTGGCCTATAGTACTAAGATACCTGCCATGGTGGAAGCCCTTCCCTCTTTCAAGGTGGATAATTCAGGACAGGGACTCTGAAGGACCCTGAGGATCTTTGCCGGCTTCACATTGCGAGACTTAAAGACATTGGATTCAAAGTAGTATTTCTTTCTCCTTTCTTCCAATAGAGAGCAATTCTACCCTCATATACTAGTGTCCAACCTTTTGGAACTTTTGGGAACCAGTTTCCATTTCATCTGATTTCAGTCGGCAGATATTTGCAGAAGGCTGTGTGAGCCGGGCACCATGCCGGCATAACAAGGGAACCTGAGAGTTGCTTGCCTTCCTTGCCACATCTGGTTGGTGATGGATGGTGCCCAGCAGCCACTGCTGTGGCCTTTGGTGGGTGACGTCTCTGGCTGCCAGGGCTTGAATTTTCACAGCCTCACCGCTCCATCCTCACAGAAAGTATTCCCTCCCACTAAGATTCCCTTCAAAAAGATGGGATTTTCTAAGAGAATTTTACAGTTTTCTTTGTTGTCTTATTCACTTCATTTTTTTTAACATTTGAAAGAGCTGAAGTGAGGAAAAGGAGAAAAGAGAATGTTTAAGTCTGAGAAATGTAAAAGTCCCCTTAAAACTTACTTTTGAGGTGATTTTAAAATATTCTCTATTCTCAGGGATCTCCTGCCCTTTGGATACACGTCTTAACTACCATCATGTTAGAAGATGCTGTGTTTAGCTTTCAAAGAAGGGAATTATACTGAGAACTTTTAGTGATAATTCTTTCATTGTAACCTAGGGTTTCTTCCTCCTGCTAATCTTTTTAAATGGGTATTGCGAGAAGCTGCTTGCCAGACTGTAATATACCTCCAGGGAATGTAGGACATGATCTTTTTCCTTATTTGGCACTGAAATTTCATCAGGCTATATTAATCTGAGTGAAACACACTCTAGGAACATCTTTAGAATGGTTCTGTGATTAGAGAAGTTGGGGCCAGGTAACAGTGGAACCACAGTTTTTCTGTGCCATGCCCGAAGCAAAAAGGCCATCAGGACTTGTACTGCAGTATTCAAAACCACCAGGGCCAAATACATAGGACTTCCTTCAAAACGTTCTTGTCTGTGTGTGTTTTATTTTAAAGATGTTAGGGACGGTAACACAGCGAGTTGTGTATGTATTCACAAACCATTGCAGAAACTGGCTGTGTGTTCAGATGACGAGGCCTCAGGCTCATTAAGGGCAGTGGAGTGAGCACTGTGTGCATCTTGGTTGCCTTTGAGAAGCCTGGGGGGAGGGAGGGGGGGGGCTCTGGTAGCAGCCCTGGCTGCTGTAGAATCATGGAAGAGAATGAACTTAAAGCGGTTTCCTTACCTGTAAAGGACAGATGGCAGTCTCCACCTCACAGAATTTGTGTGAGGGTTAAATGAGAAAATACTTGTGGAAGTGCTTTGTGATCTCCAAGGCACTCTGAGAAAGTAAGAAGCCGTGCTTGTGATCATTATCACCATGAGGCGGAGTTAGTCCCCAGATGTTCACGGTAAGGGTGTCAGAAAAGAGCAGGTAGGTCACTGTACCAAACAATTCCGTATGTATTGCAGAAACTCCCAGTTTGAGTCACTGAGTAAAATGAAGATCAGTGAGAAGTGTGCTCCTTTAAAATGTCCATTTCATTTTCACATTCCATTCTTTATCAGCACAACGGTTTCGCTTCATTTCCAGTCACTTTCACTTTCAAGTTCTTAAGCTTTGGTTTAGTGTCAGTGGTGTTCCCACACTTAAAAATGTGCATTGTCTTCCCTGATCTCTCTGAGAAGTCTGTTGATCTGACTAATGGCTGTGGTCAGAATGAGAGCTTTACTCATGGTACATTTCCTAGGTTGGAATGTCTAAAATCAACAAGTGGCCTCACCTAGAACATTCTCTGTGACCCTTCCCTGTAGCCTCCCCACCCGATGCCTAGTGACTGGTTTGTTTGTGTAGAAGGCTACTCCACTTGTAGTTCAAGGGCCTGACTCCCCGTGCACAGGGCCCTTTCCATATACTGTGGTTTGGAGCTCTTATTAGCGTCCGGCTACCTGCTTCCTTCTGTTAAGTACGAATGTTGTAACCAGGCCGAGAACCCTTCCATGCAGACTCTTGAGGACCCAAGTGTTATGGCAGTCTCAGGAATCATAGTCTGAAGAGGTGCATAACACATGGCATTCTGTCACCTTTCAGCATCCTTCTCATAATACCTAGAAAAAGTAGCCCAGAAGAAAAACCAAGCAAGGAGGATTATGCTTCATTTACTTTCTAAGCTGGCATGAGGCCACTAAGTGTCTAAGGGGAAATAGAATGAAATGCATCCTTGGGGTCCTCAAGGGATAGAACTAAGGCCATGGGCAGAAGCTACACAGAGATACATTTTGACTTAATAATATATGAAGATTATTCTAACAGGGCTTTACAAAGATGGGCTGCACTACTTCAAGAGTCTGTGAGTTCACACTACTGAAAGCGTTTAAGAGTAAACTGGACAACCAATGAAGGTATATTGTAGAGAGGGTTTATATTATTGGACTAGATAACTTTTATTTATTTTTTAAACTGCACTGGAATTTTTAACCATGAAAGTAACAGATGCATTTTATGACAAATAACATAATATACAGCTGTATAAAGAATAATTTTAATATTTTTCTTTCTGTTCTCTGATCACATTGCCCTCCCTTTACCTTTTTCCCCTTTAAAACCAATGTTTGGAGAAGACAGAAAAATGTTGACAGAAACATGTGAAATCTTATTTTTGTACTATGTTCACCAAACTGAATATGGTAGGTATGTTTTTAAGAGACAAAAAGAAAAATAGTAGGAGAGCTCTTAGCTGTCTTGAGTCAAAGGCCTTAGGCTGAGCTATTTTAGTATAGAGCATAGACTAAGATATGTGGGTTACTCAAGAACTTGGTTGGGAAATAAGTTAATATATGTATAGCCATCAGAGATCAGCGCAGAGTTGTGGACAGTCACCTAAAAAGAGTGATTGTCTCTAAGCTGAAGACTGGCATAAGCATAAGTAAAACACAAATATGTCAGAAAGGGAGCTGGTCCCCACCTAAGGTGAACCCTGGCTGTGCCCTGGGCCCCCAGTAACTGCCCACAGGAGGGAATGCTGGCAGTTTTCAAAGTTTCAGTCCTGCTGGCAAGAGTCCTCCTTTGTGGGGAATTCAATTTAACATTCAAGTCCTACCCCTCTTATTCTGACACCTTGTGATGACAGTTTGCCTCTGTAGGTAGAACTGTCTGAAGGGAAAAATGCTCTGGTCAGACTATTATGAGGATCTGGTCTGTGTGATTTATATCGCTATTGTAAGTCAATAAATCCTCATTCTGGATTGCTACGTTGGTTTATTGTAAACTTTGTTAGGGTGAGGCTCTCTGTGTTTAGTCAACTCTGGGTTACCAACAAAGCCAAATTTCTAGGCCTGTGTGGCTGGGACTGGAGCCCAGCTGTATAGTCCATCTGGTCATGGGGTGCCTTTTAGTACAAAGGGGAGATGTTACAGCACTTGGCGAGAAACATGAGCTCTAGAATCTTACTGATCTGGGTTTGAATGCTATGTCAGCTACTTACAAACTGTATGACCTTAGCCTGTTTCCTTTTCCTCTATAAGAAGGAGAGAGATGATCATAACACCAACCTCAAAAGGTTGTTTTGAGGATTAAATTATAAAATCCATGTAAAATGCTTGACTTAGAGCCTTACATACAGCCCCTCTCATCATCACCTCCAACCGCCACCAAGGCAAATGACACATTTGGTGATTAAGAGCCCATGTGAGCTCACTAAAAGCAAAACACTCCTATTTCTAACATCCTTTCATTCTTTCATAGTTCTTCTGATTGGTTATGGGAATGTCATAGAGTGGATTTTTATTTCTGGGAGGAATTTGGCCAAGATTTTTATTATATTCTTGTTGTCTAGTTAGGGTTAAATTAAAGTTGGCTTATAGCTGATTGAACAAATGTAATCAAGTAGTTTTGAGCTGATTGATGGGTTTCTGTCTGTAAAGAGGTCATCCTGGTGAGCCTCAGTGATCAATTTGCTGATGCTGTTCTGTACAATTCCCTCATTTAAACATTTTGATGAAAGCAGAAAAAATGGGCTTGTATATGGTTCACTCAAAGTTGGGAGAGATGGTTAACACATCCAATAAGAGAGACAGGATTTAAAAAAGATCTGTGTGGATTGATGGAATGGGTTTGCTAGTAATAACCACAGGGAACACTTATTGAGCACTTACTGTGCCAGGAAGAATGACAAATGTTACATGGATTCCCTCATATACTCTTCACAATGCCCCTCTGATGTCTACACTATTAACATTACATTTGATAGGTAGATATAGAGGCACAGAGATGTTATTTCCTCAAGTTCCATCTCCAGTAAGAGATACAACTGGGACAGGAACCATTTGTCTAGCACCAAAGCCCATATTCCTAACCACTGTATTATGCTACTAGAGCCAATGAATCAAAATTTTACAGAGGTCAATGTAAATTCCTACACTCAGGTTAATGAAATATTACATTCAGTCAAAAAAGGAAGGTGGGAGCTTGGTATGATAGCAAGTAACAAGGAAAAGTTTTAGGGATGTTTTGCTGATGGGAAATTCAATTAATCAGTAGTCATGTATTTACTTAAAAAGAAGAACAATGACTTCCCCACTCTGAATCAGAGAGAAGGGAGCCTAGTTCATGTATACACAAAAATCCCTCTCAAAATCCTTAGAGAGGGCTGCAAAAAGACCAGAATGTTACCCTAGTGGGAGGCCCTTCGTGGAAGTCTTAGGGCAGGGGAGTTGTGTAAGCCCTGGTACCTGTCAACCTTAACTTCAAGGAGAGAACCAAGCCTGAGGGGGATTCTTCTCCCCAAAATGTCCTGCCTCTGTATGGAATTGTGTGAAGACTCCTCCAGCATTGAGGGCTGCAGGGGTCTAGATGACTTCTAAGGCCCCCTCCCTTAGATTCTCTGAGATCAGTGAAGACACGCATAGGCGAACAACAACAATATAGCTCTGAGTCAAACAGGTCAGTGGTTTAAGGGCTGGGTTGGTTTGAGCAATGAGAGATGGTCAATGCTGTGAGTGTTCTGGCCGGTCATGTTCTGGATGTGGCTTTGCTCAAACTGCTTTTTGTTCATCAGTGTTTTGAGTTTAAGGGAATGACAGTCTCTGAATTTATGCACATGGCACTTCACAGAACAGAAGAGGCCAACTTCTAGCCTCCGATAACCACAGGCAACAAATATAGCTTGTGTGCTTCCCCCAGGACTCATTTTGTAAGACTATTGTATTGTGCTGTAGTAACAATTTCCCAGTTTTGTGGGCAAGCTCTGAAATGCTCTTTCCCTTTACTTCAACTTTGTTGTTGTTTTGTGTTCATACTATGAATTAAAAGAACCCTTAGGGGTTCCAATTATATTATTGGAAAAAAGAAATGGAGTTCTGAGAATCTGAAGAACATTTTGTTTTCCTCAACTAGAGATTTAGTATCTTTAGGACTTGGTTATAATTTTCCAAAAATTTCAAGATTAAATTAAATTTCATCCCCATCACCTCAAATGGCAGAGATAGTATATTCAGTTCTCTCCTGAGTTATCATAATACCCCTTATTTGTATATGGCCTTTTATGTTTTACAAAACAAAGTTTTCTGCATGATCATCATCACAAATAACCCTGTTTGGAAGGTAGAACAGAGGGGACAAGACATTATTTATTGCCCCATTTCAGGAACAGTGAACATAAAACAGAGTGGTGGTGGTAACAATTATAACATGTTTTCTGAACACCAACTCTGTACCTGTTATCTGCAATAATTCAGGTAATTGTTAATCCTTGTAACAATAATTATGAAAATTAGGTATTATTATCTATATTCTGAGGTGGAGAAGCTATGGCTCAGAGAGTAACTTGCCCAGGGTCACACAGTTGTAAGCAGAAGAACTGGAATCAAACCTGGGACTTTTTGATTCAGAAATGCGTTCTCTCAATCAGTAGATTATTACCAGGGAGGTGCTGAACCTGCCCAGGGCCATCTGGCTGTCCAGCAGTTGAGGCAGGACCAGAATCTGTGTCTTTAGACTGTTTAGCACATTTTCTACTATATACTGCAGCTACTTCACTGATTTTCACTAACAACTGATTCTTTTCAGTGCATAAAGAGGAAGCAGATGAAAGCTGAGCCAAATTTGGCCCTTAAAACTTAGAGGAACCCCGACAGAACCAAACAGAATCTCCGGCCCTCGTGGGATTGTTAGTACCTAAGGTTCTCTTCATTTTCTGTTTCTTCTTCACAACCACCATCATCTTCGGCTAATGCAGGTGGTTCTTGTCTGTTAGTGATTCTTCACATGTGGTCCTGTGCCAGGTACTCCTCTTTCATTGTTTAGCATTTATAGAGAGAGTATGTTTCTTAACCAATTGTGGGGAAATAGCTGTGATATTAAATGTAGCAGAAAAACAAACAGGAGAGAGGCAATGAGATTCAGCAGAAAGAGCTTAGACCAACCTTTGGCATCAGTCCAGGCAGGGTTAAAAATCCTAACAGCCTCTTCCTAAAGGAGGAGGTGCCTCAAATCTCACTAAAACCTCTCACCTGAATCTCACTAAAAATCTATTTCTGCATTTTAAAATGGAGATAACACTTGAATGAATGAAAAAGGTAGTTAAATGTTTCTTGGGCATGTAATGTAGGAGATAGGTATTATTAGGTATTATTCCACTTGAAACCACTTGACAGATAAGGAAACTGAATCTCAAGGAGATTTTATAACTTTTCCAAGGTGAACTTTAGTGTCTTGTAAAAGTTTAAGAGGGCATCAAATCAAACATAACCTATTTCAGTTTCCCAAAAGCCACGAAATATCCCTACATCTCCCTAAAAGTTTTCCCAAATAAGGCTGTCAGAATCTTAGTAAAGAATCCCTTCTTAGCTCCAGTATTCTGGCTGTTGCTTCACCTTTTTATTTGTTGCCATAAACTTACATAGAAATATTTTAAATGTAGATGATATTCCTCTGTTGTATGGATTTGTGTATTACCTCTCCCATCATCAGGGATCATGTGAGGTAGATATTCTTGGATAAAACATCCCTGGACTTCCTCACCTCCGTCAACAGGAATCAAAGGTTGCCCAGGCAATCACCCCTTTCTGACCCTACTCTCAGCCTAGTCCTTAATTTCTGCCTCCAGTAAAGCAGATCTGATCTCATTACGCTTTGATCAGTGTTTGGATGTCACCACAAGAAGCCCAACTTGTAGGAAACCCTCTACCTTCCAAACTCTAATTCTTCTCTTCCACCCCTTCTTCCATACTTCCCAAAGTCCTGTGTCCCCTAGAACTCAGAATCTGGCATCAGCAAAATCTCTTATATTCCCAACCTCTCCTTGGAACATTCCTTTCACCGTCTAACTCTAACAGAAATGTATCCCTCTTTTGAATGCTGTTCTTTTAGTGGCGGTGATCTTACTTTCCACACGTTCCTACCACTGGACCTGGCTGTGGAGTAGGTGCCCATCTTTTCCTTGTTGCTGCTTTCATATCATTCTTCATCCTTCCTTTGTAAAACCCCCCGTTTTGACTCTTATGTTATCAGTCATGTAGAGACCTCAGAGAACTTGATCCTATATAGTATAAAGACATATCAGTTGTGGCTGATTAATACGGAGGCTGTGGCTCTTTTACAAAGAAGATCCTATGTAAAAGGTCCCTTAAGAACAGAACTGCTGTTTTAGTTAGTTAGTGTGATATGATGGGGGTGCTCAGGGTAGAAGAAGTGGGTTCAGCTTCCATCAGGCTGACTGGGAGTTAGGGCCTTAACCCACTCAGAGTGCAAAGATTTCTGTATTAATAGGTGAATACATTATCTGAAGCATGCTACTGGGATCTGTTCTGAACACTGAAAATATATAATCCCTGCCCAATATTCACAAGATTTTTTACTTGGTGTGACTATGTGGCTACAGATGAAATTAAATTTGATATAAACCTCATTTTCACAGTCTTTGTGGAGAAATGGGACCTGAAAAATGTGGTGTAGTGCTAGTGTAGAAGAGTATTTTTCTAAAACAGTGCAAGTCATGGAAGACTTGAGGTCTGGAGTATAAAGTATCTGTCTACTTCATTTTGAAAGGACAACTTTGTATAAATTAGCAAGGCCTTTTTGTTTAACTTTAGTTTCAAGTGAGTAAGAGGGCCTGTTGGGTTTCTCCATAATTCTCACTAGTTCCCAGAGGTCAGAACTACTCCTTATCTATAAGTAGTAGGTCTTTAGATTATAGACCTAATGGGGATATAACTTTAATGTTGTACAGTTAAAAACAACTTCACACTATTTACAAGACATGTCATACAACACCGAAAACAAGAAACTAGAGTATGTGGAAACTATGCTACTAAAATTAAGCAGCATAAGGAAAATTAATATAAGCCTATAAGTCACAGCTTGACTTCTGTTTCAGGAGCTGACCCAGAGGCAATGGAGCCAAAAACAATTTTAAGACCTGTTCAGTTCTGACTTGTAAAGATAATTTGATGTTGTTCCCTACCCCCCCCCCCACCATCTCACTTCCAAGTTATAGCTAGGGGTTAGGTAAAAGATTGTAATATTGCCTGATTTATTTCTGGCCTAACTTGAATTCTGGCTTCAGTAAGGTGTGATATCTACTTTTTGTTAAGTATCACTGGCATTTGGCAGTACATTTCCTAACAGTTTATGCAGCTGCCAGTAATACATGTGATATTCTGAAGATGGGCACTAGAGAAATCTGTGCTTATTGGAAAACATGCCAATTTGTAAGCAATGACTTAATTTTTCTATAACTTGAAAGTGAGTGCTTGTGAAGTGGCATTAACATTGACTTTATGAAATCAAGAGACAGAAATTTTGTATGTATAATTATGACATCAGCATATTGGTCTTTCTTTAATGATGAAAAAACATATAAGAACTATGGGAAATTGCCCTAATTGTATCAGAAAATTCATACTTCTGTGTTGAAAACGTAGCGAGCCAATACAGTTTCCAACACAATCCAAAAAGTTGAATTGATGGAACTTTCAGTATGCAGATATGAGGTGTTAGATGGTGAGCTGTAAATATATTATCAAGGCACAGTATTCCAATCTGGCATCCCAGATATGGTGGATTATGAAGTTAAAACCAGAAGTTGTCATGGATTGGGGCAGGGGAGTGGCAGTGGCTCAATAAAGCACAAAGTCTGGCCAGCAGGGCAACAGGAAAATGCCTACAGCCTGACAGACAGGACCAGTGTTCATAAGGCTGACAGCACAGATACCTTCAAAACTAGGGCAAAACACCAAATTCTAAAAAGATTTAATAATGATAAAGATAAAGGGAGCTTCTAAGTAGCTAAAACTCCCATCATGGGACTGTTGTTTATAGGGCCCCTGAATCTTATGTGTAACTCTTCTAAGTTCATTTGAAGCATGAGAACTTGATAATATTTTTTCTCCCAGAAGATTGCTTTATGAAGGAAAACAATAGAAAATTGGAATTATTCTAAAGAAATTTACTTTAACATAAACCCGGTTAGGCTTCATCTGGTCCATACCATGTTTTTCCCTTTATCCCATTCAGTTACTTTCAAATGGAAAGGTTGTCCTCTAGCACGATGACAGATTCACAAGTATGGCTTTGAAAACATTCTCTGAGGTCCTGAAGCCCCTGCCCTTATCTTAGAATTCTTCAGAGGTGATGGAGAGCCCATTCAGCTTTAGTAAACTTGCCCTTTGTTAAACCCTCACTGTAAGGATACTCTTTTTTTGTCCTCATCCTAAATCCCTTATATTATTTTATAAGCTGCCTTCTTTCTGCTCTATCTTCTGAGGAGATGGGAAGCAGCTAGCTATGTTACTATTCTTTGCTTAAGAATCCCTATATACTTGAAGAAACTGTAATTAAATCCCTTTGACTTGGGATTTTTAGATAGAATCATTCCCATCTCTTCAGTATTCTATATAAGTCTTGTTTTCCAAGTCTAATCAGCTTTGTGGCTGTCCTGTAAACCATCTGGATCCCAGAACTTGATGCTGTAGTCCATAGAGCCTGACCAATTCTTTAATAAAAAGAAGATTGTTTTATGATTCCTAAGTACTCTTTGAATCTCATTGTCTTGCTTGATTTTTTAACTTGTAATTTTTAATTGAGCTATAATTCACAAACCATAAAATTTGCCAATTTAAAGTGTACAATTCAGTGTTTTTTTTTAGTACAACCATCACTGCTATCTAATTCTAGAACATTTTCATCACCCCAAAAAGATATCCTATGCCCCTTAGCCATTACTCCCTATTCCCCTTTCCCCCAGCTGCTGGCAACCCATTAATCTGTTTTCTGTGTGTATGGATGTGCAGTTCTGGACTTCCCATGTAAATGGAGTTGTACAGTATATGTTGCTTTTTGGGTCTGGCTTCTTTCCTTCAGCATGATGTTTTCAGGGTTCATGCGTGTGGTAGTATAAATTAGGACTTCATTCCTTTTGATGGCTGAATAGTATTTCATTGTATGGACACACCACAGATTCTTATTCTTGCTTGATGGTTAAACTTAGAGCTACATTAAGTCCAAATAATCTATACTGTTTCTCTCTTAGGAATGCTCTCAAATTTGAGTCTTTGAATCTTACTCAGCTTTTTAATTCTTTATTTTTCAATTTAATAAGATCCCTTTGAATCCCTAAATTTACTGCCCAAGACTGTATTATTTAAAAACTGAAGAAAAGCTCCAAGGTCAACATGCAAACCTGCATAGAACATTACTTATTCCATTATTTAAATAGGTATGCTCCTGATGTAATGGGTGCAGTAATCCTCTTTCATTCATCAGGTTTTCATTCCTCAAAGGTTTGGATGTTTAGTAAATAGTCTCAGGGAGGAATACTTGTCAGAGCATGCTAACCAGGTTCCTAAGGTGGTCCCAGTAGGTGGGGTGGAAGAGGGTGTTTGATGGCACATGCTTGGTTGTTAGAAAGCTGGCCTCCTGTCACTGATGGCGATCATTTGTTCTCTTTTCACAAGGAGTAGACCTATAGAGACAGCATGAGGACGTTGAAAAGTCCTGTGAACATGAGACAAATCTGGATTTGTGTCTTGGCTGTGCCTTTTGCTAGGAGTTGTACCCTAACTGCTGCATCTATGAAAAGAATGGTAGTACTATCCCTGTAGGGTTGTTGTGGTGTTTAAATGAAATAACTTCTGTCAAGCACTTATAAAAAGTTCCTGGTATATGTTATGTGCTCAACAAGCAATAATTATTATTCTCATGTAGAGTCTTGAGAACCTAAAAAAGGAATAAATGGTATAGTGGCCCTGACCTCAAGAAACTTGGTATTCTAATAGAGAAATTGACAATTGATCATCTTAAATTTAGGAAAAAAATAGAAAACTTAGAAAAATGTACTGAGAAGGCATAGAAAGTATAAAATGATATTTTCTATGTCACTTTAGTAAATTTTGGGGGTGAGTGTAGTGGAAGTACCACTGATACCAAGAAGTAAGTGTTTGTCTTACTCAAATACCCAAACTGGAGTAATATCCTTGAGGGCTAGAACTCCATTTTCTGCCTGGAAGAACCTCATAGAATGGCCACACAGAGTGGTTTCCCGAGAGGTGTTTGTTGAGTTGCCGTCTATTACAGCATTCTAGATGCCACCCTTGCTGGGCTATCTCCTATTTATGTCTGTGGAGTCCACCCTCACCCCAACCAGTCTCAGATCTCTACCTCCAGACCATACTTCTCTTCTAAGTTCCAGGCCCATGTGTCCAGGTATTTGTTGGAAATCTACTAGATACTGTGTAGCTATTAGCAACTCAGAATGCCCAAGTCTGAGCTGTTGTTTTTCTTTCCAGAATGACCCATCTCTCACATTTTTCCCTGTCTTGGTTAGTGGGAAACATCATTATGTACATAGTTGCCTAAATTACAGTTGGGAGCATAGGAACTGTCCCTTTCCCTTACCACTCACATCCAAACGAATATGTTTACTTTTTTGTTTCTCTTTCTGGTGAAGGATCCCCTCCAAGATAGAGTTTCTTTCTCATTACTTATTTGTTACTAATCCAAGGCCTTATCCAGGATATCTAATGAATAGGTATTTTTTTCTGTAGCATTTCATTTTTATTGAAAG
Organism: Smutsia gigantea; assembly: GCA_032199065.1. Taxonomy (NCBI): domain Eukaryota; kingdom Metazoa; phylum Chordata; class Mammalia; order Pholidota; family Manidae; genus Smutsia; species Smutsia gigantea. Next base: position 125,204 of record JAVSCE010005202.1, read on the forward strand.
GATACACACTCACAAACGTGCGCTTGCTAGCACATATATGTAGTGTTCATTCAAGCCTTCCACATTCAACTCCTGTCCAATGCTTTAACTTCCTCAATTTATTGGTGAGATTCTTATGTAGGGCAAGCCTACAGGCATATGTAATTGCATAAAGGGGATGAGGATCGAGACTTTTGCCACAATCACTTAAAATTCCTTCTGTCTAGTTAAGCCACATACTCCATTCTGCCAAGCCATTCTCAGACATTTCTCAACCATTTTCCTTCTTCTTTGCTAACAAATTTTCAAAAATTAGAAAGAGAGAGAGAGAAAGAGAAAGAGAGAAAGAAAAGAAAGAAAGTATTTGTCTTATTCAAATATCCATAAGTGGAATAATATTATTGAGGGCTAGAACTCCATTTTCTGCCTGGAAGAACCTACTTCTTTGTTAACAAATTTTCAAAAATGGAAGGAAGGGAGGGAGGGAGGGAGGGAAGGAGGAAATCCTACTCAAAGAAATTAAGTTTGGATTCCCAGTTGACTATTTTCCTTTCTGTCACTAAGATGTGTTTGGAGAACAACAATAAATAACCCCCAAGCCCTGCTATTGTTTCTTAATGGTTTATGTTTCATGCTCTGCTGCTTAGCCGGCAGGGAGGAGGCTTAACTGACAAACCCAATTTTGGTAGCTCTGCTGATATCATCCATGATTCAAAGCCACAGTGAAAAATTAAAAATCAATCTCAGCCACAATTTTTTTTGTTGTTGTTCTTGCTGAGAAACACACATGCACAGGCAAAGCCCCATGTTTTCCAAGTGGGACCAATAATCCTGGTGTGAAATGAAGAACAATTATGAAACTTGTAGCGGGTGAAATGATTTAAACCATATAAAAAGCAAACAGTGTTGTTTCCCTGGATTGCCTGGCATGTTAGGCTGCCTCCATGTATGCAGTTTCCATTCTGCACAAAGCCTGTTGTGTTGATTAATTGTTTCTTCATCCTGAGATAGTGCTGAAATGGCATGACCCTGTTAACAGTACTTGGACAACTTCTCAAGAACAGCTTTTAATTGGAAAAAGTGTTGTACACATACCATCTCTCCAGAATCCAATTTTGTTCTTTCCCAATCACTTCCTTGGCCAATGTCTCTTTCGCTGTGTAAGTGATGCTCTTCTGCCTTCCCTTGCTCAGTGTTACTTCTGGGGCGTATGTTCCTTCACCTTGAGTGCCAGACAAAATCCTGCTCTTTCCTCAATATCCAGTGTAAACGTCAGCTCCTCTGAAAAGCCTTTCAGGTTTATCTTATGCTTTGTTCATATTCTGTCCTGCTCTCTAAATACCTAGTGTGTACATAGTAGGTGTCCAATAAATACTCAATAAGTGGATGTTAATATATGACTTAGGAGATTCCTGATTTCTTATGTAAACAACAAAGACATCTTAAAAAGACATTTTCTTTTTAAACCTCAATAACACATATAGAAAATACAAGAGGAAAGTGTTTGTTAAAGAAAAAGAATTTAGACATATTACTGAGCAATGTAGAAAAAAATTTTTTTTTAATATTGAAAATTTTGAAAATTTGTGCAAAGAAAAAGAAGACACTGTAGGGAAAATGCATGCTAAGTAAATTGTGCTTTGGGAACTCACTGCTTCTTGGAAACCACTGAATCATCTATACAATACACCAACAGTGATACATAAAGCCCAAACCTGCTTATATTTATATTTAATGCACATTTTAGGATTCCTATTCAGCTAATTTGTTCTTACTTATGTTTTACCTGGATTCTTATTAAAGTTAGTTCTCCCTAACTGCTTGGAAGAGTAGATAGAAACATTCTCAGAGTTTGGAGATAGCCAGTTCAGGTTTAAGTTTGCTTTGGAGAATCTGCAAATAATCTACTTTCAACCTAAATTAGAGAGGACTATAGTTTTACAAACCAAAGCATGGCCATGAAATACTAGTTTAGAGAAAAATCTTTTAGGAACCATGACACAAACAGCTTGAAGTCAACATTCAGAACCATGGTTGGAAATTGTGGCCAGTTCTGTGATTTATTATGATGGGGAGGGGTTGAGTCTAGAGGTGGCTGAGAGCTCAGCCGCAAAGGTATTTAAAGGATTGGGAGAGAGAACTATGAGGGAATTAAAGAAACTGGGATTAGTCAGCTTGGAAAGAAAGGAGGATAAAGGGCAATCTAATAGCAGTCTTTGCATAGATAACAACGCTTAGCAGAACGTAGTGACTAGGTTTTCCATCTCACCTGAGGATAACGCAAGAGGTTTAAACTGCATTATGAAGGGGACATAAGGAAATATCTACTAACAAGTAAACCTGGAGTAGACCACTGAGAAATATGGTAAAGTTTCCATCTCTTAGGATTAAAAATATATATCCTATTCTCTGGGTGTTTTAAGATGAATCTTGCTGAAAGACAATGACATGGATCTGATGGTTTCCTGGAATCCCATTGATCATGTGGCATTATTATTTTTAAAAACTTCCTCATGAATAGCAGGAGAGAGGTAAGCACGCTAGTCAGGTCAGGAAGTAGTGTGTTGTAGAAGGAAGAGTACCAGGCTGTGAGTTGAGGGATCTTGTCTTGGGTTTATGGTAATTAATTGTGTGATCTTGTCCTTGCCACTAGTGCTTTAGTTTTCTCACCTGTAGTTTTTAGAGGGAGCCCAGCTAAATGATTCAGAATGGAGTTTGGAAGATGGAAGACATCACATTCAGTAAACATAGGTTAAAAGCCTCTTCTGGGCCAGCCATTGAGTAGGATTCTTTTACATATTATCTCATTTATAGGTCATCTTATCCAACCCATTTTACAGATGAGCCAACTGAGGGCCACAGAGACTAAGTGCCTTGCCAGTTTTATACAGCTGGTTTCAGAGCTGGGTAGAACCCAAGTCTCTGACACCTAGACCAGCACTCTTTTACTAAGTTAGACCTCTGATAATCATGCTCTAATATATTTGAGAATCCTTTCTATGTTTTTTCTGACCTTTACTTCCCTTTTCTTCCTTCCAGAAATGTATATTGTACTCTGTGAATATGGTAGGCACTGTGGTAAGTGCTAACTATATAGAATGGAACTCTGATGGAGTCTTCAAGGATTTCAAGAATTCAATCAAAAAGTATGTCAGATAGTGAAAGAAGCTTCTGGATTTTGCAGGCATGTCGATATCTTGAATGGTATAATAATGCCTCCTTGTCCCAAGTCTATGGTCAGAGACAGAGTAACAAGAGGTAAAGGTACACATCCTCCCGAGGTATCTTAGGGCACTCCTGCCTTTCTTCATGCAGTCCCTTCCCCCTTTTTCTCCTCCCAGATTCTCTGCTCTGGACCTCAGTGTGGCTGAGACATGGGTGGGACCTGCCTAGCTCCCAGTAGCAGGTTCTGGAGCACCAGGACTGCACCCTGCCCCTCCCCTTGGGGTCCAGGGGTGTAGCCAATGATTCAGTCTATAGATTCCCTGGGTTTAAATCTCTACTCTGCCACTTACCAACTGTTGGCCTTGGGTAAGTTACTTAAGCCTTCTGTGAAATGGAAGTAGTATTGGTATCTGCTTCAGAGGGTTGTTGTGAGGATAAAATGAAGCCATCCAAGTGAGGCTGTTATTAGTACTGAGAAACCTGTGTTAGCACTCAGTAAGTCTTAGCACTTTTGGTTTCCAAGACAGCAACACTGTTCTCACCTCCTCGGGAATGGTCCTTTCAACCTAGTTCTGAGACCAAACCTCTGTCAGGTCTCTCACTTAAACTGTGCTTTCTTTCTGGGTGTTAGTCTACTGGGATATGTTTCTGTTTGGGCAGACTGTACAGAGTGGTTATGTGTTCAGGTTCTATAGTTTGACCAACCCCTAAGTTCAAACTCCTGCTGTACTGTTTAGTTGGAGAAACATATCTGCTGGCTATTCATGTATTTGGTTTTGCTCCTCTAGAATTATTCTACAGGTCATATTATTATGCCATAAATTATTATTGGTAATAATAATGATAGATATTATTTATTAAGGCCCTCAGCTGTGCCAGCATTGAGCTAAGTGATTTGCATATATTGTATCTAATTTTTATAATAGCCATATAAGCTAAGTGCTTTCATTCCCATTTTAGAGATGAAAAATTTGAGACTAAGGGAAGGTGATAACTTGTCCACTAGTAAATGGAAGAGCCAAAATTGAAACGCAGTTCTCTTTAGCTCCAAAGCCCAAAGCCTGTGATCTTTTTCATCAAAGCTCCCATTTTGTTATCCTAGGCCAGACCAAGGTCTCATTCAAGGCCAGAAATAGGCTAGGTCATAATGATTTCTTGGCCTTATTAATAGTGGTTTCTAGCCCTTAATAGCTTAGTGAAAATATTCCCTATAGCTGCCAAAACAATTCACATACTGCCTAATGGACATTGAATCATTATTGTTACTAGGATTGTACAACATTATTTCAACTTTTGTGTGAAAATGTGCTAAAACAATGAGAGGTGTCACTTTTAAAACCCAACTTTCTTTGACCATTTTTTTTTAAAGGAACTTAGTTCTGAGGACATCATTTTATTTACCTGTAACAGCTTCTGGCATATCAGACCTGTTTCATAAATTTGTATTGAATGAATGAATGAGAGTTTAGTAGCTTTGTTTTAAAGCACTTAATGTAGTGATACAAGCTCTGGACATGAGTTAGACAATGTGTGTTCTAGATTTAGCCTGGCCACTGACCAGGTGTGTGACTTATATCAAGTAACTACTTCTTAACTAGCCTTCACATGTAGTTTGACCTTTGCACATGGTGGAATTAAATCTAAATGTTTGCTCATATCCCTTCCAGGTCTCAGCTTTTGTAGCTTTCCATAGACTGTGAATGTAGGAATAAAGTATGATTTTCTGTAACTCACCTAGAACCCTAGAAACTAGCAGATTTGGGAAGAAAACTTAATATTCTTTAAAAATACTACAGAAGTTCAGATTAGTTCTGAAAGTCTACTTGATCCTAACCCCAAAAAGATACATTTATGTTGCAGCTAATATCTTTTGCTGCTGAGCCAGGTTGACTGAGACATAGCTTTATATTCTTGAAAGTTCATTTGTAAATAAGCATCATGGACAGCTGAGTAATTATTCTCTCTTACATTAAGTGGTATATATTTAAATAATTTATATTGACTTACAGTTGTCATTCTGGTCAAGTTAACATGTTTTAATGGCTAGGAGTTAGAGAACCTAGTCACTACTGGCCCACCTATGGAATTCTTAGCACTTAGCATTTCTTATAAAACTCTTTCCTGGAGGGGCCTTTGTGGATAAGATGAGCAACACATTGCATTTTAGAATACTGTGTGATCAGAACCAAGGTTATGAAGTATTTGAGACTTCCAGACAGTTCTCCAAGTACAGGTAAGGGTGTGTTACTGTGTAAGATATCTCTGACTTACTCATCTCCACTGTGACAGGAATTGCCATTTTTAAGATCTCAGATGTCACAGGATGAGAAAGAAATGATCCATGGAGGAGATATCTGCAATAAAATCTGGGTTAATCTTCTCACAGCCAGTTTCAGAGTAGAGCAGTTACAGGATGTTGGGAATAAGTAGGCCCTGACCTCCAGACCTAGGCTCAACTGCATTCCTGCAAGGCCATTGGCTTATGCTGGACAGTGCTCTCTCTTCTGTTGGTCAATCACCCTGTCTGTCTCCAGACAGAAAGGCAGGCCCTGAAAACTGTCACAAACAGGGCAAGTATCCCAGTTCCCATATGGGGCTTGCCATTTCTTTTTGGTTAGACAGCCGTCAGTTTGGAGCCAGAATTAGTGTAGTGTTGTAGATCAATTATATCTTTGTATCCTACCCAATTCTCTAGATTGCCTCATCTCTAAATTTATAGCTTAAGATTGACAGAATGGTTGTGACCAGTTTCTGGGACCATCATAAGCCAGGCTGTATCCACATTTCATACTAAAATTTCATCTTTGACCATGTTGAAGCAAATTGCATCATTTCTTGCATGTCACTGCATTCTCCCCCTGCTCTTCAGAATAAGTTGAACTTTTTCAGTTGGATATCCAGGGCTGAGAAGCCACAGAGAGCAGGCCTGTAGCCATCTACTAGGTTACTAAAGGCACCAAATTGTGGGACAGTCTTACACAAATACCTTTTTGATTCAACATGATGAGGATTGTATTAGTTCAGACTTTCTGGAATTACAAGCAACAGAAACTTACTCTGGCTACCTGAAAGGAAAAAGCAGTTATTGAATGGAAATGGGATAGGTCATGTAATTGAAGGAAAAGTACAGCAAACAGATTTCTAGAGCAGGACAGCTCTAGGAATACAGGAAACAGAAACTAATAGACAGTCACATCATAGTACCACTTCTGGGTTGAATCTACTCCAGTTTCTGATCTTTATCATTCAACTAGAAGAGCGTCTGATTGGCTGGCTTGGGTTTTAAGCTTGCCCTTTGGTGAGGGAAGACTCTGTACCTGGAAGGATGGTCCACTGGTTGCCTGGAGCAAAATGAACTTCAAAAACATTTGAGTATGATAAAAATCACCATCATCATCATTATAACATATGGAAGACCAAAATTAAGGCTAGTCATTAGAGGTAAGAAGAACTAGATGTCAGAAGAACATCCCAGTTAGTTACTTTCTCAAACTTACTTTTGAGTTGCATAGATTGACAGGATTTGGGTCTTTAAGGGCTTTGATGAGAGTCACTGACTTCAAGTGAATCAGCAAGACAGATATTTCTGCTTCTAGAGGCTGAGGGATTTATTACAAAAAGCCATATCATGAATGGTAGATTATAATAACAAAAGGGAGTTTTAAATGCAGAGATGACGCATTGATTTGGAATGTTTCCTCATCTGTATTCACTTATTCCTAAATATTTTCCTCCATGCTTCTTCAAGTGAATGACCAGGTGCTGCCATCTTTTTCTTTTCCCTTTGCCTCTGTTTCTGATTTCTTTCTTTTCCTTAACTACTTCACTTTGCTTCCTCTTAACCTTGTATTTTTTTCTCTAAATCTTCTTTTCTTTAACCGTATTTCATTTCTCCCTTTCTTGTTATTATTTGGTCTTACAGTCCATATCTTCTGTTCCTTTTCCTGAAATTCCCTTCCTTTCTCTTTCTCGAAATCAACATTCTGGTGCCGTACTCCCAAACTTCTTATCTCATCACTGTTAACTCCCAATATGTTTACTGATCTGTAGGCCAAAAGCAAAATCCCCAGGGCCCTTTCTCCATGCCAGTGCTGTGAAAAGCAGCAGCTATCATTGTTCAGCAAGTGCCTTGTGATCCATGAATCAATGGATTAAAAACCCTGTCAGTGAAAGCTTAGATATGTGTATTTGTATGTATATATGTGATGTGATGTATGACAATGTTCAAGCAACCATTTTGCTGAATGGAGAGGTGCTTAGAGCTTTTCCGGCAGGGAAAAGAAATAAGCAGAAAGCTTTGCTTTAATTTATTTCTTTATTAGGTTAATGGACAAGGTTCTGTGGAGTTATGTAAGGAAAGTAGATGATATTTAAGAGAGAAACAGGGACAAGAGACCCATAAACAATCAGGCATTAGTATATCCTGCTGACACGTTATTGATGGCAGACACAAAGAATGTATTATGGATGCAGTGATACAACAGAAAGCAGAACCAGGAAAGAGATGGCAATAAATGGCAATAAAATCCAAGTGATTCATATGTTTAAATGAAAGAAAGAAAGAGGGCAGTGTACATAATGTTAAAGGGCAGGAGAATGGAAGTAGAGGCATACCGGTGGAGACAAATAGATCAGAAATTCAAGAAGTTCTCCTTCCATCAATAAAACATTGCATGTTCAGCAACAAACAGGGAACATGCTATTATACCACTTAGATGTGGTATCTATAGTACTCTAGGGAAATACAAGCCAAACAGTATTAGAGTAGTACCTTTAAGAAGTGTAACTTCAGAAATCAATTCATCAATAAAAGAAATTGGAAGATTTCAAGTAGATGAAAGGAGGAACAGTGGCAAGTGATACAAATCTTGAGCAGGAAAAGTGATTTTAAATGGTACCACCAGGTTCACAACTGTCAAAAAAGAAAAGCAAGATGGCGCTATATACCCTGAGTGCTGGGAGACCAAACTGGCCTGAGAAAGAGCAGCTCACCTACTGCTGGTCAGGTGCTGTGCTAGATAAGTGTCTACAGACACTTCTGACTGAAGTCTCACTACACGTAAGAGTGAAGCCAGGGACTGAGAATGGTATCCAATGAGAGGAAAAAGCAGAGGGAGTTTTCTGAGCCAGTTCCAAAGTCATAAGGCCCAGGGGGAATAACTCTGGTTTTGTCAAATCAGAGTGAACAGCCAGAGGCAGCAGACATAGGATATTGTCAGAGGTAAATCCCTGGCTCAGTCTGTTCTGTCTTTATTGCAAGGTCAGAGGACCATAGCAAGCCAGCCAAATGTTTTCAACCATGGAAATCCCCTAACTTTCCAATGGCTGCAGTCCCACAGCTCTGAAGTTTTACTCACAGGATGGCTCTCTTCCAGCTTTCAAATCTCTCCAAGTTGATTAATCATTTTCTTCTTCTGACTCATTCAGGCCTCTAGAAAATAGCTGTAGGTACTAAATGGGCAATATAGATCAAGGCGCTCAGATAAATTGACTTGTTGTTGGTCTATAGAAAAACCTAGATGATATTGCCAAAGACATTTAAGCACACCATCCTCAGATGCTAGTATGTTGGCTACAATCAAAGGCCATTGGCTCATTCATGTATTTGAAGCAGGTTTTTCTCATGTGCAGTAGGAAGCTTGGGTATGTATGGGTTTGTTTATTTATTTTTAATCTCTTAATCTAGGGTTAGTTATGATAGGCCACTTAGACAGTAGAATTCCATTATCACAACTTATTTTTATCTATTTAGACAGACTCTGGGTCAGATCATAACCCCCTAATAATAATAACAGCAAACACACATATAGTGCTTACTATTTTTCAAGGCACTATACTAATTGTTTTCCCTAAGAAACCATATTCACAGGACTGAAAGGTCAATTCTGGTTGTCTAAGTCAAGATAATATATATTGATTATTTTGCCTGGCTAATATTCCTCATTATGAAGTTTATTTTAGAAGAAATGTTCATTTTTAGATTCATGATTATACTTCTAATTTATACTGGAAAGTCTACCTCTCTTGCTTTTGTAATGCTATAATTTCCTGGTTTATCCACTCAGTTCACAGACATTTATTAAGTACCTGAATATACTAGTCACTGGAGGTACAGGTTAAATAAGACATCACCGCAGACCTGAAATTATACATTGTGTAAGTGCTTTGCAAGTGGTATGAGCAAAATAGTGCAGAGAGCACAGAAGGAGCAGGACTGTATCTCAAAAAAAAAAAAATTTGAGTTGCAACTTCAAGAATATGTAGAAATTTTCCAGATTGACAAAGGTGGTAAGTGCATGATATGTAGAGGGAATAGCATGTGCAAATTGCAAAGAGGGGTGACAAAGCATAGCATGTTTAAGAAAAATTTTCAAAATGGGGTTGTGGCAAAAATTGAACCTAAGTAGGTTAACCTGGGGCAAGACTGTGCTGGACGTTGTAAGGCATTATCCTATGAGCACTAGGGAAGCTTATGGAGGTTTTTAAGAAAGTAACTTCAGTTGATTTTTTCAGGAAGAGAATGCTTTCTGATGATAATATGTCATGGAAGAAAAGGGTAAAAAGGGAACCAGTTAGGAAGCTGTCATGTAGTCCGAAAGTGGTGGTAGTAGGGGCCAAGGTGAGGGGATAGATTTGAGATGCGTCTCCAAATTCACATGGGCAGGCAGTGATGACTGGTTGGGTGCAGGAGTTGATGTTTGGATGATGCCCCAGGTTAAGGGCTTGGGTCTCTGGGTGGATCCTCAACAAGAAATTCAGAGGAAAAGAAGCCTTGGGGAGAGATGAGGTCACTATGAGACATGTTGAATTCAAATTAAGGTGCTAATGAGATGAGACATTCAGGTAGAGAAGTCCAGTAGGTGGTCATTGTACGGGTAAAGAAAGAGATTAATTAGTTGAGAGGTACCTGAGGTACTTAAGCTAATGATTAGATCAATGAAGCCGAAGGGAAAGGGGGCCAAGGATCGCAGAGGGTATATTCTGTCCCGATTGGGGGTCAGGAATCTATGTAGGTAAGAGTTTTAGGAATCACTAACTGGGTGTCTCACAGTCATGTTTGTTGTTTCCATGGCAGAACACTTTGCTTTCTGTTATTTTCCTACTGATAAATTTTTGTACTGCCCCTAAGAATGAATTTCCTCCTAATAAATAAATAAATGGCTAATAAATTTTTAAATGGGGTTGGAAGCCCCAGTCAAAGGCTATGGGACCTGGACCCCTTTTAGGCTGTTATCTCTGTGTGCTGCTTTGAGGAGGAGTTGGGGAGTCATTCTGGGAGACACAGAAACACATGTTCCCACTCAGCTCTCCCTGGTTGACGTGTATTCCAAGTAACTGGTGGCCCTATAGAGATTTGTAGATGTCCACACCAAAGAAGTGTCATTTACATGCAACCCCTTAACTAATTGTAACAATCTGTTTCTTAAGTCTCTGAAGAAGCAAACAAACTGACCCTCCAGTACTTGTTCATTTTCAGGGACACCTGTGTGACTCTTTATCAAGTCAGCTGACCCCTCCCTCTTTTAGTCACCTGCTATTTCAATTATCTGAGCAGTGATGTATCTGCCTCAAAACTCCCTGTTCTGGGAAACTCCTCCCAAAGAGAATGATTGGGAAAAATGTTTCTGCTTTTGAGCCAACTCAAGGATTTAAATCTCTTCCAGCCTACAGAGCACCTGGATTCGAATGTCTATTCCTTCCTGACTCTGGAGGAATGAGCTGCATCTTAAACTGAGGCTCATAAGCAAATTTAGAAAATTATGAGTCTGTTTCCTCCTGCTGTTCACCGAAGCAATGAAACATAAACGACTTCAGATAGTCCAGAGCCAGTTTTAAGTATCACAAGATGGGGCCCAGCAGTGTACTGGAACTTCAGGGTCTGGTTTTTAGCCATATGCATAACTGTCTTGTGCAGGCTGCTGGAGTCACCTCTCTCACAAATGCCATGCTGTTTGTGATAATTGATTTATCATGACTTACACTCTTGTTTCACACTGTCCCTAACTTCTAGTTCCTTCACCTAGGAGGTCTATGTAAATATTTGTCAACTGGTCAGATTTTCCAGTTGTGGAGGTTACTTAATATATAAAGGCCTCTGAGCTCCTTGAATGCAATCATCTTTGCCAATGGCAGAGGAAAGGTACATGTATTAATCCAAGGTCACATGCTGCCAATCATGGATCCTCTCACAGACATACTGTCACTTAACTTTCTCAATGATGTCTTTAAGAAAATATGAATTCAGTGTTGGTGTTAAAAAATCAAGAGCTATCATATAAAAATCCAGGTTTCTGGCTTCTCTTGAAAATTGGAAGATCTGGCAACACTGGGCGCTTAATTCTTGCAGGTTGACAATCGATTAGACCTGCGTAGCTGCCACTCCCTTTAAAATGGGCATGTGTCTCTCATTTGTGGAAGCCTACACCACTCTAATTTTTTTACATTTGACTCGCCTCACTCAGATGTTTCATGCCTTGCCTCTGTAGGCTTTTCTTTGTAAGCTCTACTAGCAAAATTACTTAGAACACTTAAAAAAACAGTGTGATGTTTCAAAATTTATTAGTCTTGAGATGTGATTCACATATCATAAAAGTCACCCATTTAAATTGCAGAATTCAGTATTTGTTGGGGTTTTTTTTTATTTATTGCCACTAACAAATTTTAGAACATTTTCACTCCCAAAAGAAATCTTGTACCCATTAGCAGTCACTCTGTATTCCTTTCCCTCCACTCTCAACGCCTCCTCTCTGCAGCCACTAATCTACTTTCTGTTTCTATGGATTTGGTTTGTTTCTGCTTTTTAGGTATTTTAAATAATGCTGCTATGAACATTTATGTACAAGTATTTGCAAAGTGTTTTCATTTCTCTTGGGAATATACCCAGGAGTGGAAATGTTGGGTCTTATGTTAACCTGAGGTTTTAACATTTTGAGGAATGGCCAAATTGTTTACCAAAGTGACTTCACCTTTTGTACATTCCCACCATCAGGGTGTGAGGGTTCCAGTTTCTCTACATCCTCCGCAGCACTTTTTATTGTCAGTCTTGTAGCCATCCTAGTTGTGAAATGGTATTTCATTGGGGTTTTTATAAAAAAAATTTTTTTACAAAATATAATTCATTAATTTTTACAATGAAATGTTGCTGATAGACTATGCCAACCCTTACTCAGCACCAAACTCTCAGATTGGTCTCAACTCCTACAGCCAAACCACATTACATATGGTCTGCTGTATGTATGGATAGCATGCAGTATATCCCTGGATTGTGATCTGTGGAGCCCTCATGAATGGGATTAGTATCCTTATAAAAGAAACCCCAGACAGCTCGCTTGCTCTTTCTGCTATGTGAGGATGCAGGGAGAAGATGGCAGTCTGTAGCCTGGAAAGGGGTTCTTACCGGAACCTGACCATGCTAGCACTCTGACCTTGATTTGCCAGTCTCCACATCTATGAGAAATAAATTTCTGTTGTTTGTAAGCCATCCGGGTAATACTTTGTTATAACAGCCCAAACAGACTAAGACACTGATCTTCCAGGGAAGGAAGCAGTTGTCCTGCTCTAGACTCAGGTTCTGCTTCTCCCCAAGAAGCTGTACTTTTCCGGTCTTTTTTTTTTTTTCTTTTCACTGTGCACTAAGAATCTACTCTAGTGCCAGACTTTGACATGTTTCTTAACCTCAGCACTCTCTTCTTTTGTTCGCTGCTCTCTCTCTTCTTTCACTCTTTCTCACTGCCACCCACCCACCCCAGCAGCCCAGCCCCATGGTGCTGATTCAATTCTAAGACTCTGGAGCCTCCTTTGTATTCACCACCAGCCAAAAGAGTGACACAAGTCCTCTTTGTCCAGCAGAATCTGTTATAACTATCATGATGTTTCAGTAATCTCATTTTAAATATTATGTTCCATTGTCCCCTTCAATATACTTTATGGGCAAGGTTTTTAGTTGAGAAAAATTTGACCACCCTAAGTGTAGTTCTGTATCTAAATAAAAAATAAGAGAAGTCTTAGGTTGGATATGAAAAAGCTATGTTAGCCACATTGTTCTGGCCTACAACTGCTCCTTAGTTTTTTGTAGTCTTCCCAGAAAGCCAATGTGACCAAAGACTATCCATGTACGCATCTGGAGCAGAGAGACCTTTTCACTGAAGTTATCCAGGAACTCCCAGCCCTTCTGTATCAGCAGCAATGGTTTTTATAGGGCACCCTTATTACCCTGGTGTTATATCTACAATAATAAAGACAGCCTCGGACCTTTAGTTTCCTTCATCTCAGAACAGACCGCATTGTGTATATTTAGAGCCACAGCCCATGCCTGTTACATCTGTAGTGAGTGGGATGACTTAAAACAGCACCTTTCACCCCAGGATCTGGAAGCCTTTAACATCCTCAACTCCACAGTTCCATACACAAGCACTTAGGGAAGGACAGACAATAAACAGGAACTTCTGGTCCTGATTGTCTGGTCAGGGGGAATGGACAGAGAGAAGGCAAGCAGGGCAAGCCTTTTTTCCTCAGGCCACTGCGACTTAAAGTGCACGTGAGTGTCCAGTGTACTTTTTCTACAGTGTATATATAACCAGTCATTTTTATTCAGCTGATTTTTTTATTGAAGTGCTTTACTCATCAAATGGAGGTAAAATGGAGATAGTAGATGATTATTTCTCTAAAGAAGTTAGAGGTTTCAGCTGGCACGGAATACTTGTTCTTCAAGGTGTGTCACCAAATAGAATAAGATAAAGTCTCCAGAGTACAAAAGGCCTCTTATTTTTATGCGGCCTGATATTTGGTCATATCCCTGCCTTCATTTACTTCTCCAGGAAACAGGGTCTATTCTGCTACCCATCCCAACATGCTCGTAGGTGATGCTCAAGGACTTTAACCCCTGGAAACTTTCCCTGAGGGTTTTTTTTTCTCTGAAGATGTATAGGACTATTTTCTATTTCTCCAACTTAAGCCATCAGAGAAAGAAAGGTTATCTTACCTTTCTGTTGTTAGGATGGAATGAGAAGAAAGAGGAAAGGAACAAGCATTTGTTTTGCCTCAGCCACTGTGCCGGTCACTTTCCATGTATTAGTAGCTCTTTAAACTAAAATCAAAGCCATTTCATGTGTGACTTGTCTGCTGAGAAAAGCTATTCCAGTGGGCTTGCCACCTCTGCCTGCTTATCCCTGGCTCTGTCAGCCAGCAGGTGCATGCTCTCATGGCTCTAACCCTGGATTCCTACTAGGGCGTACGCTATGACATCTTCTTGTCTTTCCCTTTAAATGTGGCTCTGGTACCTCGACAAACCCAAATTGAACAGTCTTCCCTCTTGTAAGTGGCATTTCAAGGTTGGAACTTTGCATCAAACAGCCTTCTTCTTCTCTCTTCTTTTTTTTTTTCTCTTTTCTTTATCCCTTTGTTGTGAAAGAAGAGGACTTATGCTCTTTTTAAAGTATTGATCATAATGTCATGATAAAATATATGGTTTCATCATTTGGCTAAGTCTAATAAATACAGGTTCTATTTAAATTTCATTGCTTTTGGTTCTCAGATTTTATTTTTTAAAAACTTAATTTCTGCCCACCTTCCTGTCACCCCCACCCTAGGCAGTCCAGCTCACATTTTTCCCCCACCATTCAAAAGGCCACCACACAATTCCCCTGCCCTATCACGTCTCTGTCTCTCCATGAATTCTGGAGCCAGACAGACTGAATGTGTACCCCACCCCCATTACCCCCATCTGAGCTCTGCAACTGTGGGCGCACACTGTCTTAGATGCACTTGCTTTCTTCACGTAACACATGACTTAGTCCATCCTGTTTGCCTAGGATCAATTTCTTTTCTCATTTTTGCTCTTCAAAAACCCCATTACCCTTCAAGTTACCCTCCAGAGACACCCTGACTAAGGAGCAATTGGAGGTGACCTCCAACCTCCAAACTCTTGGATGGTACTGCTTGGGTGGCACTTGAAACAGATTGCCTGGAAAATAAAGATAGCAGTATGTTTTGTTTCCTGTTATAGGTTGTAAGTCCCATGAAGGTAGGAAGCCCACTTTTTCTTACATCTCAGTGCTTAATAGTTATTTGTTGAACAAGAAATAATAAAGCCCCATGTCACCTTTTGTCTCCTCAGTTTGCATTTGACAGTTTCCTCTAATGTTCAGAGAAAAATAGAGTGTATATGCAATCAAGATTTTGCCTTACTTCATCAACATGCACTTTCTGAAAACCTGCTAAATGTTAGAAACTGCTAATTGCTGGGGTTAAAAATGATACTTATAACTACAATTAACTGAGCCCTTTCTAGGTGCTAGGCACCATGCTGAGTAAGTACCACATTCTCTTAATACTCATGACAGCCTTATGAGGATGATACTATCAATTCATTATATGTACGCTATAGGTCAGAGAAGTTAGTCACTTGCTGAAGGTCACCCATTAAGTCAGTGGTAGAGCTAGGATTTGAAGGATTTCTCTTTTCTAGGATTGTTGTCTGCCCCCAAACCTGTGCTCTTAACTAGAAAATGAAATATAGTTCTATCTTTTGAATTACTAAGTGTCCACTAGCAAAGATATGTGAGCTGGTTTATACCTTCTCTCACTTTATCTTGTAAAACTGCACTTCAATCACACTGGCTTTCATGCTGTGCCTTCAGTGTGCCAGGCTTGTTCCTGCCTCAGCACCCTTGCACTTGTAACAGTCCCAACACCTGCCTGAAACGCTCTCACCCCTGATCTTCACATAGCTGGCATGTCTCATCATTCAAGTCATATTCTAGGAAGACTTCCCTGAACCCCAGCTAAAGTAGCACTCCTCTTTCCCACCCTCTCCAGACACTCTCTGCCTCAATTACCCCGTTTCATTTTCTTCTGGGCATTTATCACTGTCTGAATTGATCAGATTTATTTGTTTGTGTATTTGTTATGTGTTTTCCCTGCTAGAATTGAAGACCAGCAAGAGTAGGGATTTATTTACCACTGAAACCCCAGTATCTAGAACAGGCCCTGGTACATGATAGGTACTTAACAAATATGTATGTCTAATGAGTGGATGAACTTTTGAGAAGCTAACTGTTTCAGGTTGGGTTCTGCAAAAGCAGAAACTGAGGTGGACTTTGGGGTACAAGATGTAGGGATCACCCCTATAAAGGAAGGCTAAGGAGCAGGATTGAGCTAAGGGAGGCACTGGGCTGTGATACACACCCATCAGAGCTTCAGCCAAGCCTGCATCAAGCTCTTGAGTGAGAAAAAAAAAAGCCCCCCACTAGACTCATAAAGAACTAGCTAGCATCGTAGTTTAAAGTCAGATCCACTTTAGAACTTGCTGTGACATTTATACCCACTCCCTCTATCACTATGCCTCTTAGTTAAGGGATGTGATCTAATTCCTGGACGGGCATGACCTTGAGCAAGGAGGCCCTCTAAATAGCTGGGGCTGACTCTGAAGGACCTGATGTTGGAGACCATCTGCTGACTGTACTCCTCATAGCCGGACAGTAAGTCCTTCCTGGAAGGGGCCTTTGGACAGTGCACTTTATTTAGTATCTACTAACAGTGATACCATAAGTAATGTGTACCTTATGCATTATTATCATTCTATTAATTTAACATGTGGTCTTAAGAATTAATTTACATCTAAAAGCTGGGACTATTTATACAAGAAATCTTAAAGCAAATCAGTGCTTGTTGCCTTCAAATAACTCACTGCTTTGACTCACATCTGATAACCAACCAATAACATTTCTTTCTATCTTTATTTTGTAGCCACAATTTTTGGTATTATAATTTTTGGAAATGCACCAAAAACTTGCCTAGAATTGTCCTGCCCGTTTCCTAGCTAGTGACATATCTTCAAGATGATTACATATTTTAAGCTTTGTATGTTCTGGTAAACTGAAGTTTCTTTTTCTTTTTTTCCTGTAAAGCACTGTTTAATTTTTTCCTATTGTAAATTTCCTTGTATTATACAAACCTTTAGGCAAAAAGCAACTTTCTGCATATTATTTCCTATTTTGTATTTTTAATAGTTTATCTTTTTGGCTAGATCACCTGGCATGCAAGAATTATTGAGTAACATCACTATTAAATTGTCATGGTTGGTGTTATTTTGTGTTTTCTGAGGTCTAGAGCTTGCTGATTTTTTTGATCCAGCTTTTTCCTTCCTTGGGGAATTCAGTTTCCCTTTGTTCATATTTATAGCTCTGCTGTAGGCATGGTTTGGAGATTTGGTTTTTATTACCTCAGTTGCTCTATAGTAATTGACACACTATATACGTTCCAGGTCCCATTTACATACGAACACACACTACTTGATGACTCAAATAGACTATAGTGAATCCCCTTTATTCTGGGATAGTTTTAGGATTCTAGCTTGCTCTATTGGTCTGTTCTCCTTAAACATGGGACTGACAGCAGTGACTATTGGAAACAATTGACCTTTTATTTTTGCTGGCATTTCGTCATGGTGGGTGCATCCCAATCTAATTATGTGCTGATTTGTAATCAACAGAGGCTTCCTCTCGTTTAATTTTCTGCTGATTTTATTTTTTCCATTTGTCAACTTCGAGAATTATTATATTAATTTCAATTTCTTATACCGGTTTCCTTTCATGTGACCTGTTTCCAGTCTATTACTTTTCTATTCAGTTACTCTGTAAAGAAACAAAAAACAAACAAAAAATGGTGGTATGTTGGTGGGCTTTATGTTGCCATCTTAAAAAATGCTGATACATTGGGCTCTGTGCTGCCATATGAAATGTTATGGAAAGAATTATTTATGTTGTTACTGTTGCTAAGAATTAGTTCACTGGCCTGCACATCTCTGTTGTATAAGATGTACTTGATCTGAGAGAAAAAAAATCATATCCAGAATCCTCATTGAGGTCTGATTTGGCTACAATAGGAATTCATCAAAAACACATAAGTTGCATTTCCTAGGAAATTGAGGCTCCTTCCTGTATTTGGGAGTGGTAAAGGGTACACCCAAGAACTTGGAACAGATACAGCATTGGCAGACAAACAAAAGATCTGTAAGGCAGGACTTCCTTTTTATTCCCTGAGCTCACTCTCTTATTGTCTCACGGAAGATGGGGCAAATACCCAGACAGAAGCTGCTTCAGTATTGTCTTTTATTGATAGGCTGCTTGTGTTCAGTGATTCCTCGGCCTATAGTGTCTGCTGGACAGTTGGAGCCTTTTTGAAGCCATTGTATTGTTAGAGAATAATTAGGGTGAATGAAGCACGGGGTAGGGGTTAACAACAATTCTTTGTTGCAAGCAATTGCTAGTCTTGGCATCAGTATTGGTAACAAGGCCAATCTACTGGAAGGAATCTAAACAAAAGATAGAAAGGTTGCAGTTGGTTTGTCTAATCCATCCAGCAAATCCACCCATGCATGGCCATTGTGCCCTGTGAGTGCTCTGGAAATGCCTTTGGTCACACTGCATTCCAGGCCACTGGGGTGGGTGATCTCCAGGCAGTCTTGTACATGGATTTCCTAGAATGCTTCCCATAGCACAAAAAAGGTGCACAGGTGTTGCCTTGGCAATTAATCAGCATACTTCATAAAGAAAATAACCTCCTAATATTTGAGTAGATGAATGAGGGTAATACGAAAGGCTCATGATCTTTCCCTTTGAAGGAAGTGTTGGGGAAGGTCCTAACACAGAACAGCCGAGACGTGTCAGTTGACACCAAGGTGAAAACACCTAGGCAAAGCCATGACCTGTGTCCTCATTGTCTGCTCCACTATCTCTAGGCCACTCAGGCCCTGTGCTGGTCCCAGGGGTCTAAATCGCACTTGTATTGTGACCCAGAGGAGCCCCAGCCAGGGTGGAGTCCAGCAAACTGGGGTGGCTATAAATATAGTACTTCTAAGAAAGTGGTTCTTACTGGAAGGCTTTACAAACTGGATGCCTGTATCCCTTCCCCAGTTTGGGGAACTGGAGCTGTTGCTAAGTTCTGAGTCAAGTAGACTTCCAGCTATGGTTGATCCTTGATGTACTGATAATATAAGGCAGTGGTGCCTTTCATAGGGGACCCAGGTTCCTACTTAGAGCCCATCATTCAGATTTTATAGCACTGAGGTGATCTGCTGCTGTGTGATGCTTCTTAGGTCCTTCTCCCAAATCAGCTTTGCAACAGGGGTTCCCAAGCAGAGAGGCCTGCCTGAAATATGTGGCTCAAACTGTATAACAGAAGTTACTGCACACATCTTTTCCTGTTGCTGATCGAAAGGAACAGAGGCACAGAGACTGTTTGGAAGTGGAGGTAGGCCTGTCTCTAGGAGATTTTTGACCTTAAACACATATCCCCAAAAGGTGAATTCCTGCTCTCACATATTGAATAGGGCTATAGTTCCACAGTCTGATTTAAACCAAGGGTAGCTTACATTTGAAATCTCAAACAGGAAATGTTCAAGACGAATATTAAAGTCTGAGCAATGAGGCAGACGTAGTGTTCACCTCCATGTCACTTTGAGAGTGTATCTGACTCTCTTAGGACTGTGTGTGTGGAAAGTGGTGGTTGTCAGGGAGTGGAGGGAGGCGGTGTAGGGAGTGAATGAAGGAGGGGCGACAGCAGGGTGCTGCTTTTCAATTTGTCAGCTGTTCTGGAAAACTGCCAAAATGGATGAGACACAACAAGCCTTCAGGGTTGTTATAAGCCAAGGAAAGGCAAGGCTCCTTCTTTTAAAAGGCTCTGTGGAATTTAAAGTTTCATGTGTACATGGTTTAGGGCAAATGTGAAATCCCTGAACTTTCCCCAGGAAAATGTTAGCTCCCCAGAGCACACAGTGGGCCCTAACTCCCTGGACAGAAATGTGTCTTCAGGGAGAAAAAAGAATCCAGCACCTTTCCATTTAGCCTCCTGGCTCTGTTTGGCCTGTGGAGAAGATTGATGAGAACCCTGATTAGATCTGTTTCTGTGGCCTCCAGCGGATTATTGGAAAGGCCTGAAAGAATCCTTTTGATACAGCGGGTGGAAGTTGCAGTAGATGGGGGAAGGGAAAGGAGGAAACCTTCCTGCCCCCAGTGTGCCAAGATGTATACAAACAGCAGCTGGAGAGACTGAGCAAAGCTGAACATTTTTACAGGACTAGGCACTGGCGTCGTCCTAAGGGAGGGGGAACTTGAGACATTTAGAATTAGGTGGCTTCCGTGTGGGAAGAAGAGCTTATAAACCCTGTGTGGTTGTGATATCTGAAAGAGAAATCAATGGCTGGGTTTTTCCAGGTATGAGTTGTATCCTTTATAGGCAGTCATGTTCCAAGGTGATCCCTCTGCAGTCTCTGCAGTGTGACTTTGGTCTGATGTTCACATCATGAAAACTTCAGGCTGTTTTTGCTGTATTCCCAAATAATGTTGACACTTGTAAGGAGAGAGGAAATCTGGATAAATAGAACTCTTTTCCTGGCGTTGTTAAAAATATTACTAAAAAGAGCAAAGAGTGTTTGCAGAGCTAAATGGAAGTGAAGTCTTTCCTTGGAATTTTGAAAGCCCAGGTAGGTGGCTGGGTAAGCATTTTCTTGCAGCCTGTTTGTTTTAAGCCCACAGTGGTTTCCGAGCAGCTTTAAGAGACTCTGGTAGGACACAAACACCCCCGGACTACAGCAGCGGTCTCTCTTAAAGTTGTTCCTTTCTATGCCATGACTGAAAATTTATACAACTTTTAGGATTTTTCTGAAGAATAATACTGTAGCTGGTCTTTGAATTTTCTTTGAATTTTATTATCAAAAGCAGAACAACTTTTCATCTTTGAACTGGAAGAAGTGGTTATCTAGTTTACCCCTTACTACTTGCACATTTGGAAACTGAAATTGAGAGCGGTTAAGTGACTTGCCTAAATTTACACATAATTAGCGGGGTGACAGAAATGAAAAACTCTAAGCTGACTGATGCCTGGTCTATTAATGCAATATAAGCTCTGCCACAATAAGGAAAGTTTAGTTCAGGTTCTCTGTGACTTTAAGAACTTGGATGAATATATTAGTTTTAGTAGAAACAGCTAATCAAGATAACCTTCTTCTCAAGGGGACAAGTTTTAAGGAGAAACATTTGGAATAACCGGATTTTAAACTACCATGTTAATTCTGCGAGAGTCTAGTAGGGGGTGTCTTCATATGTTGCTTGAAACATTTGAACATTTTCTTATTTAATACTTTTAACCATAAAAGCACTTATTTGAGAATAAACCCTAGCAGTCTAGGACAAGTTGGTCGCACAGCCCTTAGCACAGAGGGCTACAGACATGCACGTGACAGCCGTAAGCCGGAGGAGGAATCACCGAAGGCAGGAAATGGTCTTGACAGTGCTTTACAGCCAGCAGAATGCCTTCTCATACGTTTTCTAACTGATCTTCAGGATTGTTTTATGAAAGCAGGAAGAACAGATAGAAGTGCAGATATTTTCCAGAGAACAAAATCAAAGCTCAGCAGTACTAAGCAACTCCCTCAGCACAGCTAGGAAGCTACTGAACTGGGCCTCAAACCTAGGCTTTCACTCCAAGCCCATAACTCACTTCATTACCTCCTGTTGCATTAGTTACAGAGGTGGTCACGCCTTACATACAATCCCTGTTTTCTCTGTTTACTCTGTCCCCTCTTCTCCACAACAGAAACTGCAGTGGCTCCACTTTCCCTGCCCACTTTCAGGTGGTTTCACCTCCGGGTTTGTAGTATTATATTCGTGGTATTTACTGTACATGAAGGAACCAAGCCTTTAAAAATCCCGAAAATGGGTTTTTGAAATTATACCCATTTCTCCTTCATGTCCTACACTTCCCATGCAAAATGAGAAAAGGGCTATTGCAGTTGTTGGTGTGCCACCCTGGGCCACTGGTGCAAAGGAAGGATGTCCTTTTCTAGAGGAAAAAAAAAATTGCAGTTTAGTAATGTTCTTGATTCTCTTTCTACTTGTAATGTTGAGGATGGCATTTGTTTTCACGTGTAACACTAGGTGGCAGAATAGCTACACCACAAATCGCAATACCCTTTGTTCCTTGCTACTTCTGCAGCAGGGACCTGCGTGGTGAAGCCTAAACCATCTGTGGCTACAGGAGATGGAACCAACCGACCTGGCCAATATTTTCTTGACAGGGAACTGGCTGCAGTGATTCTAAAACATATGTTTCCCAGATACTGTCTTTAAGGTTTCCCTCTTTCTTTCTTTATTTCCAGCTCTCCAGCATTTTAATTTTTCTGCCCCATTGCATTCCTGTGGCAGCGGGGAGACAGGGCCTGCAGGCAGCTGCTTTGAAATGGCATTTGAGGATGGATGTACACAGTGGCACAGGCACTTTTGCCCGGTGTGCCAGGGGCTCGTGGGGGTCTGGGGGAAAGGCGCCACAGCAGCTGCTCTGGCAGAGGGACGGCAGTGGCCAGGCCAGGGCAGCCTGAAGACGCTGGCCTCACTAACTGCTCTCCAGAACAGGTTTTGGTTTTTAGACTCACCTGACCATGGTGCAGTTCTTTAACTGGCTTAGAAAAGCTGCTTCCTGGTCAGCGGGCCACGGCCCCCAGTTGTCTGCCTGAGGATTTGCTGGTGCCCCAGCACTGCCCAAGTGTCTGCTCGCCCGGGCGCCTCACATGCTGCAGGGCACACGAAGCTGATGAGGCTGCAGCGCCAATTTTGTCCTTTCAGGTTGTAAGGAGTGTGGACTTGGGATGCAGAAATACTTCTCTAGGTTCTTGCTGGAAAAGACAAGACTAGCATTAAAACAAAACTGTGTATATACAACTCGTGATAATACTCTATACTCTACATAAGGAACTCGAGTAAAACCAAGTCTGAATGTATAAAACTGATCAAACAAAAAGATTTTATTTTAATTACAAAAGCATACTTTACTTTACACCTGGAACCACAATCGGATTTCATTAAATAGCGAGTTCCTGATGTGAATTGTAAACGATTCCATTTACAAAAAAAAAGTGAAAAGAAGAAAAAAGCCCAACAACACAGGTGTATTTAAACCTTGACTTTTCAGGAACCCACTTGTTGCATAAAACAGAGAATACCTGGACTGTAGTTTTACACACATTCTTAAAGCACACCCTACACTATTTTCTGGCTGGGAATCTCAGGGCATTTTTTAGTTTGTAGCTGGGGGTGCTGGTAATAGCCAAACTTTGTAGAGAAGGCACTGGTGATGTGAAGTTGCTGAAGGACTCAGGTGAGTCACAGTAAGCGGAGCGAGCCTATAGGTTCAGGGTCTGGGGGTTTGTTTTTGTTTGCCTGCCAGAGCTGCTGTTCTTTCATAAAGAACAAACTATATGACTTTGGAGAACACCTAAAACAACATATATATATATATTAGACAAAGGATATCAATCGCAGGCCACCACCATAGTGATGCTTTGAAGCTAGAAGAGGGTTGTGAGATCTTGTCTGTTAAGAATGAAATGTCATAAAAATTCCAAAGCAGGGCTCAAATTTCCAGGGACAGGGGAACTCTTTATTGTTTCCTCTAATAGCTGCTTTGCTGCTTTAGTGAATAAATGTGTTGCACAAAATGACCCTGGATGCAGTCTCTGAACCAGAACTTGGCTTTGCCCCCACTTTTGTATTTAGCATCCATTCTGAATTGTTTGTTTATGATATTTTTGCTGTTGTTTGTTACTCCTCCCTCCTCACCCCCACCCCCAGTGGTTATTTTCACACCCTCCAATTAATTGATCTCTTCTGCTCTTAGGACCACAGCAAATGTGCCTGTGCATTTTTATGTGGATTTTCACTATGCAGGCCATGCTTTTAAGTTTCAGGAATAGAACAATGGTAAAAATGAGTCACGGCTTCTTTCTATATTTGTTTCTTATTTGTAAGAAGATTAATATTCTCATTATAATGCTCAATGTATAGAGCTGTATAGTTTACATTTAAGAGAAATAACCAAAATTTAGTCAGCTCCTTTAGTTCAACGGAACTAATAATTTTCAAATATTATACCATTCTTTGTATTTCCAAAATGAACAACACAAAGGTAGTGGTTTTATTACTTTTATTTGGGAGAAAGAGCATACCCAATATAGGTAAGATCCTCCCCTAAATTCCCGGGGAATAGGCCTTTTGGGTGCTGCCAGGCCTGCTTTATAGTCTTAGGACAAAAGCATTAATTCACTGAGGGCCTTATACCTACATCTCTATGACATCTCAAAACCAGAGACCTCAGGGGCTGGGATCTAACAGAGAAATCGGAGAGTAGAGCTGAGAAATAGGGAGCATTCACAGGAAGGGAGAGAGTATTGGCAAAACAGGATGACAGAGTTGAACTGGGGGGTCTAGTGGCAGGTCTGTAACCAAGGGTGACCGGAAGTTCCTGCACTTTCACCCTCACGGACACAAGCTGTAGATAGCAGTTTACCATGGTTTTCAGCATAAAAAAGCCAATTAATGTTCTTGAGTGTTGGTTTACTGAGCTCTCCAGTGCAGCCTCATAACTTATATTAATTGGAAGGAAAATGCTTCCCGAGAAAAGAGCGATGCTGGACAAAACAACTTTGTTTTTGACGAGATGTCAAGGCCCTGCTGTTCGGAGTCATTGACAAGTCCTTGGTTCTTGTGTGACAGACCCGGAGGAAAAGACACGATTCATCTTCTGCTGCCGCACCTCTCAAGAAGGAATTTGGCTTTTTTAAGACAGATTTGGTTTATGGACTTCACATCACTGGCAGTGGCCAGTGGGCTCAGACTCTTTGCAAGGTATAATTTACTATTGTGCTCCTCCCTCTAAGTTTGTACACCTCGAGGAGCTCCATCCCATTAAAATTCCTTCTTAAAAGCATAAGGTGAAAGAGCCAAGCATGTGTTGTTTTTTCAGACACGTCTGTGTAGCTGCAGAAAGGAAGAGGTCCTCATCTTTTTCTTTTTTAAATGCTGGTAAATAGCTTAAAACCTGTTGAAGCTTTTGAAAGAATGTGGAGGAGTTTGTCATTTGATTCTAATGTTTACGAAAACACAATAAAGGAAATAATTTTAAGAAAAGAGACTTTCCCAAGGTGGGCTCTGTTTTCTGAAGTGTCCTGCAAGCATCACATCTGTTCCCATATATACCCAGGCCAACTTAAGTTGCCTCCATGTCTGTAGGGCCCAACATCTTTGCTCATTGCCCAACTGAACTTTTTTAGACTTCAGTAGTCTACTTTTCCAACTCAGGCCTTAGGAAAGTGTGGAATACTGTTTTTGACAATGAGAAATAATGGTGTTTAAAGATGATATGCTAGTACATTTATGTAAAAATTGTTTTCTAATGTTGTAGGAAAAACACCAGTGTTTGTAATGACTGAACACAGTTCTCACTCAGCCATATTATCCCAGCCATGCACATAAAGATTGACCTGTCTGCCATTTGGGGAAGCCATCGTAACCTGTAAGGTGCAGGAAGGAACTGGTTTTTATTGAGAATGTGAAAGGAGTGTCTTTCACAGCCAATAGCCTTTCTTTTCGAGTCCCTTATTTCTCAAGGGTCTTTGGCAGCTTCCACAAAAGAGAAAGAGGTCAAATTCCTCTTTTAATCCTACAGCCTGAAGGAATTGAGTACACCTATAGCCAGGCAGCTAAAACTTGAAAATAGCAAAACCTGACATGAAAAAAACCCACTTTTGATCGTATTTTAGCTGGGGAAATTTTGAGCTTTAGAGCATGATTAAGTTGTGATTCTCCTGGGTATAGTCTGTGTAGGGCCTTAAGTATAGGTCTTGAGAAATTATATGAATGAGAATTGGAGAAATAGGAGCCATCTGAAATAATGTAAATCTAGCTTGGATATGTATTTTTGAATTTACATTTAAATATCTTAGATTCTGGAAATTCAATACAGTCCCCCAGTCCTTAATCTGTTTTCCTACTTCTCCCTTACCACTTCTCCTTCTCTCAATCATACACACACACACAGTAGAAATATATACAGTATTTCCAATGGGTCATACTTGAATAAACTGCTTTGAACTTGTTCCTTTTTATGTAAAAACATTGTAAAAAATATACTTCATTCTTTTTTAACAGCTGTCTATGAAGTCATATTGAATATGTGCACACATATATGTTTTTAACCCATTTGTTAATGATGCACATTGAGATGGCTCGTAATTTTTCACTAT
Organism: Smutsia gigantea; assembly: GCA_032199065.1. Taxonomy (NCBI): domain Eukaryota; kingdom Metazoa; phylum Chordata; class Mammalia; order Pholidota; family Manidae; genus Smutsia; species Smutsia gigantea. The sequence continues at coordinate 151,422 of JAVSCE010005202.1, forward strand.
TTCAAGCAATCTTGCTTGTTATATTCTTTTTTTTTCTTATTAAAAAGGAATGTCCCTTATCTTAATTTGGTCAAATTTTCTAGTTAAAAAGCTATAAAAATATAAATAAAAAATAAAAATCACTCATAATTCTCTATCCAGAGATACCTTTAACATTCTGGTATATTTCCTTCCATGCCCTTTTCAATGTATTTCTGTGAATATTTACAAAATTGATATCATGCTGTATATAGTTTTGATCCTTTTTTTTTCTACTTAATGTTTTACTTTAGGTATTTTCTCACCACCTTAAATCTTCCTTTGAACAAATTTTCTGTGTTGTCTTTTGTGAGTTATCTGTTTATATCTTTTGTTCATTTTTCTGTTGGAATGTTAATGTATATTATATTGATTTGTAAGAACACTGTATAGTAAGGCAATTACCTTTTGTCTCTCATTTATTTCAATTATTTTCCATAAGTTTTTAAATTTGTCTTTTAGTTTTGTTTATGGAACCATCGACATACAAACGTATTAAATTTTTGTGTAATCAAATATGTCAATATTTTCCTTTATAGTTTCTTTCAGGCTTAACAGGACCTTAAAAGAAGCTATAATAATAATGATAGTACATATTTTTTAGCAATTAGCTACTATGTCAACTGTTTCATATGTCTTTACTCTTTACAATAAACTATGAGGTAGGCAGTGTTACCTCTGTTTCACTGATGAGGGAATTAAGGCACAGAGAGTTATATAGCTAGAAGTGGCATAATCCTAGGCAGTCTGGCCTGTGGCCCCACATTCTTCTCCACTTAGTTATATTGCCATGTTTTACTGGTATTTTTATTTAGCCTCAAGAACTATGCTGAATCCTGATCTGTCTCAACAATCACTAAAAACAAAGAAGAAAAATACCCATATTTTCTCCTAGCGTTTTGAACAGTTTTAATTATATTTAATTCTAATTTGTCCAGATCTTACCTTGATGTGTATGAGGTGGATCTCATGTTTAATTTTTTCAGTTAGTTCAGTGTCCCCAGTATATTAGCACTTCATTAGGAATTTGGAATGGACTTGCCATTTTCAAGAAGCCTTTAAAATTAGTACCACATCATGTTAGATGTTTCTTTAGTTTTATTTCTTAAGAGTTGGTTTCCTCCACAACTTTGGTCTGCCTAATTTTGTGGATTCTCCTCTTGCACCTAGATTAAAAGGTTCATAAATTAAGAGACTGACTCTTTAAGTTGTTTTTATTCTTTACATAAGGATGGGATAAAAGATTCTTATCCTAGGGTCAATGGGCCCCTTTCCCTACCACCCCCAATTTCAGGATAGCCATAAACTTGGACAGGAAAAAAATTATATTTCCATTTTTATTAACCTTTAACTGAAGTTGAGCATTTCCTTTGGTTTTTCATGTAGGCAACAAATCACAGTTGTATTAGCAGTACCTGTGATTGTAAATAGACACTTAATATTACATTCCAGTTCCAGATATCTTGAAATATTCTTTATACTCATCACTCCTTTGACATTAGAGTAGTTATATTAGATCCTCTTTAGATTTTGCTTTTTAATGGATTAAGAAGCACATTTATTAATATTTTACATATTGAAAAATTATTTTGAAAACTAGATTTCTATAAAATTGGTTTCCTTTGTAATCCTATGCACTTTCTTTCACACACTTAGAAACACTTTTTCTGAGAAGGGGTCCATAGGCTTCCTCAAACCATCAAAGGAATCCATGGCATAAACATTATGATGCTCCCCTGTCTATTTGAATGCAAGGTGTACCATGGGGCTTTGTAAATTCTGGTTGGGTACTGAGTAAGCAAGAGGCGATTTGTAAGGATCTGGGAAACTGTCCAGCATGACCCTCTCTATTGCCTTCTTCCACTTCTGGAAAGCTTCTCTTGATCATCCTAAATAGAACTGCTTATTCTCTTCTCTCTCCCCACCTTCCTCTCTCATCCTTCTTTTCTTTCACTTAGTACTTTTCTTTCTTCACCACTCTCTTTTTCACTTTTTTCCTACTCTTCTCCTCCTTCACTTTGCTTTTCGTCCCTTTCTTTTGCCTCCCATTCCTCTGTCTCTACTATCTAAAAACACTAATATCTAAGGAATTTGTTTCAACTCTCTTCAAAAAATGTTTCCTCTTTTCTGTCTAAGAATGAATTCAAGGATGGGATAAACAAAAGGGTTCACAGAGTTAACAGTATCAACAAGAAATTGAAAGCAAGATTTGCCAAAGATGAGTGTTTAAGGGAATAACCTGTAGATAATTAGGAATTGGCCTTGGAGGGCATCTGTGTGGTTTGTCTGCCTCAGGAAAGAGCCTTTATACCTTGGTTCTGACCCCATAATTCCATGCGCTACTTTCATATTGGACTTCTCCAACTCCTTTTATAAATTTTTTGCCTCATAAGACAATCATTCACTCTTAATTTTCAGAGTGCCCATAGGGAGGGACCTGTTTTGAAAGACTGAGACAAAGAGACTGTATTGTTGAGTTGCAGTCATTTCTTTGGGATTAGTTCAAAAGTTCACATATTTATGGGCAAAAGTTATCACACAATTTTCTTACCTGAAGCGAAACTTTTGATGCCTGGAATGTGTTTAGTTTCTGAGATACTCGTGCCATAGTCTCACCTCTCTGTCGGAATGTGTTAGTGATTCATCTTGGTCATTGGCCATGGATACCTACTGATACAATCTGTACGGCTATAGAAGTTTTCCTTTTTTTTTCTTAAAGTAAATTCTATGTCTGGGATAATGCCATTTTTCTACACCAAAAACATTAGCTCGTCTTACAGCTAACATAAGCTGAAAATTAGAGGTGCCTGGGGGAGGGAAATGAGGCAGATGGATTGTTTACATGAGTGCTATAGTTTCACTTTTTATGCACCAGTCACCTTGGAAGAATTAATGCCCTGTAAGTTTGCCAATCAGATTGCTCCAGTCATTTCTGAACATTCCATTTGGTTTATTAGAATAATAAATACTGTGTAACGAAAGTTCATCTGGATCCAGGACATTATACTGTGGTCCACCAAAGAGAGATGTGTTGCCCCTTACCTCAAATCAGCTGACACGCTGATTTGACAAGTGGTTTACAGGTTTACCCTCTTTGGGCATTGAATTTGAGGACTGGTCGCCAGAGTTACAGCCCTTATAAGTGGAGTTAGAGCATCTTTGTCGCCTGCCCGGGCCAATGTTGGTGGCCATCTTCACTGGCCATTTCTGTTATGCCCCTCACCCTCTAATGTCTGCTTAGTGTTCTCTGGGGGAAGGAACAAGAGGTCTCTCTTCATCCTGCTGGGTAGATTTGGTTGTCTAAAGTCATCCCTAGAAAAGACTCATCAAAAAATCCATTTAAATGTTTCATCTGATTTGATGACTATAACTCTGAATTAATTTCAGTTGGGGAAATCTCAGTTTTTATTTCTGGCTTCCAGATCCTTTCATGACTGTATCCCTTCTGCTCTTACTTAGGCTTGTTGCAGCTGTGCCCAGAGACACCTCCACTGCTCTCAGAGATACAGCCTCTAAGTCCTACCCCTCAGTCATTATGCCACAGTGTCTTCTCTAAAACTGCTTTCCTTATCTGTAGTGTCTCTTTTCTCTATGGTCAGTTCATTATCCTACTATATTTCCAAGGCCTGGGTCAAATCCCCTCTCCTTGAGCCTTTCCTATTGTCTTAATTCTTCACTGATCTCTCTTGACACTCAAATTCTACAGATCTGACAGTTTGTGCAAAAAGATAAACTTGGCACAGTAAACAGTCAGAGTCAGATAAAAAAGAAAGTCATAACAAATCTGATTTTATTCTAATAAGATATTAAGGAGATCATAAATAATCAATATTTCTAAGAACAAAGTTCATATTTTAACATTTTATTGCTGGAGGTATAGCTTCTAGGGAAAAGCAATAAAATCCAAAATTGAAAAAGAAAACTATAAAAAAATGTCCAATGCATTAATCAAATTAATTGCAGCATTATTTATAAAGGGAAGATTGCCTTCAATGTCTAACAGCGCAAGAAAGGCTAGTTGAATTATGATATACATGCTAATATACTGTGCTTTTATTAATTGATAACAATTTAAAATTAAATGATTTTGAAGACTGATAAGAATTTTTCTATAATGGTAAGCAATAAAAGCAGGATATAAAATTATAAAAATGTGTATATGTGAATCAATGGGAAGGAAACATGGATAAATGCAGACAGTTGATTTGTTAAGGTGTTGGGATTGGTATTTTTTTTTAATTGAAAGATTTCTATCCTAATAATATTATAAAACCCTAAGATTTATTATATGAACACATCAAAGTTTTAAAGTATTTTTTTCTGTGGGGATTTTTGGCCTCTTCACTGTAAGTTCTATAAAAGTAGAGTCTCTTTCTTTTGTTTCTTCCATACCCTGTGCTTTTAAAAGAGTAATTGGTAAGGCCACTATGGAAAACAATATGGAAGCTCCTCAAAAAATTAAAAATAGAACTACCATATGATCCAGCAGGTCCATGTCTGGGTATTTATCCAAAGAAAATGAACATAGTAACTCAAAAAGATATATGTACCCCCATGTTCATCACAGCATTATTTGCAATAGCCAAAATATGGAAATAACCTAAGTGTCCATTGACAGATGAATGGCTAAAGAAGTTTGTTGTCTAGATATATACAATGGGGTAGTATTCAGCCATAAAAAAAATGAAATCTTACCATTTACAACAACATAGATGGATTTGGAGGGTATTATGGTAAGTGAAATAAGTCGAGAAAGACATATACTGTATGATCTCTCATGTGTGGAATAAAAAAAAAAAACCAAAAGCAGTCAATACAGAGACCAGACTAGTGGTCCCCCAGAAGCAGAGGTTGTGGGGGGAAGGTGGGAGAAATGGATGATAGGAATCAAAAGGTAAAAAGAAAAATCAATAAGGAAAAAGGGGAAAAAAAACTGCTTTTAAAAAAAGTTTAAAGAATAAATAGTAAAATAACAGGTATTACCTCTCCAAAGAATTATTTAATACCAAGAATCACCCTCAAATGAAATACACTTTAACTTTGTGAGAAAGTTTTCATCTGTTTCTTTAGGTATATATGCTTTACTTTGGGTGTTTGTATATTAAAAATGAAGAAACAGTTTTCTCCATCACCTGGAAAGGCAGAAAATAAAAAAGTAATAACATGTTATCTTCTGATTTATAGGTTGAGCACTTAATATGCAGCAAAAGTCCTTACTTGGCTTCTGAAGGCGTATACTCTGTAAAAAAATAAAATAAGGTGGAGAATCACACAGTAGATAGTTAATGCTTCTGATTACTGGATAGATTTATTAATTATGCGGAAAGTAAGGACATTCAAACTAAAGGATGGAAACTGATATTTTTAAAATATTTACTTTGTGCTAGACATGATGCTAAATTTTTTTTGTTTATCATTTTTGTTTCATTTAAATATTTATAAAACCCTGAGAGAAAGTGATTACTACTCATCTTTTAATGATGAGGTAGCTGAGATTTAGAAATGTGAGTTGAGTGAGGACCCATGGTTAGGAAGATTTAAAACTAGTTGTTGGTTTTGGTTCTTTTTGTTTTTGTTTTGTTTTGTTTTCCTTGTTCCAAAAGTATATCTCTTTAGTCAGTAATAAAATTATTGTGACTCTGGAAAGTTCCCATGGGCTTTGTGTTGTAATAAAACTTAAAGGCTTTGCATTCACTGCCTAATAAACAGTGTGTGTGCATTACTAATAATGATTTGTATAGTTTTTTCAAAATATTTTGTAAAACTGTCATCTCAAGGATAGAGTCCACAATGAAGACAATAATGTCAAATTGTGTATGTGTATGTGTGGTGTCAAACAATGAATGCATCTTTCCCACCGTATTCCCACTCAAGGCGTTCCCACAGGTTGTTGCCTGTTGTTTGAGGGCAGTTCATGAGCATCCCCATGAGACAGTTTACTGAAGAGCATTATTTTGTCTTTCACATGCTGGTATTGTTTGAATTAGACTTTTGTGATTGTGAAGAATAGAGACCCACTCAAGCTAGCTCAAATGAAAAGAAGGTCTAATGCAAAGAGGGATGAATTTTCTGGAAATTCAAGACCAGAGTGGTGGTGGTGTGGAGCTCCATAGAAGCTGGTGCTGGAAGGTGGACTTCCACAGCAGGAATTTGTGGAGTCTCATTCACTGATGTGTCTCAGCTACAGCCTAAGCACCTTCTCCTGGACCCACTGTCAAATTCTCCCCTCACTTCTTGTCCGTGACTCACTTGCTCAATTCTGTTCTAGTCAGCTTTCACGCGGGAATGGGAAAGTCTGAAAAATGACCACCTAGGTAGGCCATTGACAGTAGACGCTGTAGAATTGTACATAAGAGGGCATAGGAGCAGCGACATGGTTGGGGGGAGGGGAGGAAGGATGACACTTAATGCTGCATTTACAGAAAAATTTACAGAAAATCTCACTTCTCTATATCAAAGAATGCAAGGGAGAGAGAAGAGGTGTGCTTTATAACCAACACTGGCAGAAGGAACTGTAGATAGGTGGTCTCCATTAGGAGACAAGCTGGTGGCATACCAGAGTCAGTGTCTAGCATAGGAACAGGAAACAGATTATTATATTTCTTATTTATGTTACTTATTCAAGCACTTTGGAATTGTTTTTAATAAGTTACTGATATGTAGACCCATATTTAGACTCTGAATTCACTCAGAGGTTAAGAGGTTCCAATTGGAGATGGAAAAAAATACAGAACCTAAACTGGGAGATATCAAACCTATGAAATGTCAGTTTCTAAACTATAGTCTCACCCCTTCCATCTGTACCATGCTAACCCAAGTCACCATCATTAGTGATGTGAGCAACTCTAATAGGCTGGCTTTCCTGTTTCTGCTTTTGTCCTCTTAAATCTATTCCCCATACAGCAGCCAGGATGCACTTTTTAAAGCATAAATCATGTCCTCTCACTCCTCTGCTGAAAACCCTCCAGTAGCTTTTCATCTCTATCAGAATATAATCCAAAATCCCCACCATGGCCATCAAGGTTTTCTGTGGTCTCCCATCCTTCTGCTCAGATTTCCCGCTTGACTACAGTTACGCTTGCCTGCTTGTCATTTCTCCAGCCAACAAAACATGACGCACCCACCACAATGTATGCTCCTCGAAGGGAGGGACATTGTTTCGGCTGTTGTTACAATCTCAGCTCCCGAAACAGAGCCTGTCACTAGAATGTGCTCTGTAAATGTTTGCTGAATGAATTATACGAGAGTCTCTTTTCAAAAAAGTGTGGTGGGGGGGAAGGTGCGAGAGGAACATCTTCTTGAGCTGTCATTAATTATTACAAGTCACTCAAAGTATGGGCTTTTTCCTTCACTTCTCTTTCCTATCTACCACTCCTAGAAATTATATGATTACAATGCCCTACTAAAATTTTTGATTTTTCTCAAGGAAATCCAAGTGTTAAGCATGTGAATGAATTTTTAAATGTTGGAAATCACATTTAGAGGAAGCATCAGGATTTCAGGAAGTCATGGGGTGTAGTGCCGTCAGCATGCTGGCCTTTCCCACTCAGCCTTTACCCACTGGGTCTGTCTCATCCTTTGCTATTTTGAAAACACTGAACAAAATGCAAAGAAAGGGAGGATGATTTTAAAAAACTCTTAGAGCACAAATAGAGCACTTAAAAGGCCTTTGCTGGGGTCACTACATGTGATTTAACAAGAAGGCAGTTTTTCAGGGACTGAGGAATAATTGGGCAAGGTTAAGGATGCAATGCCAGTTGTAATCTGATGATGTGATGTGATGTCTACGTGTATAAATGGCCATAGCTTCATATAATTCCAAGCAAGATGGTTAGCAGACCAAGGGTAAACATACGTCTGAAGTGGACACATGCACAGAGCACCACCAATAATTCTTTTACATTAGCGCAAGTCAATTCAAAGAAGCTGGCAACACGTTTTATGAAATAAATTCTCTTGGTCATCCTAGAAAATTTTGGTAAGCAACCAGTGATGACATTTACTTTAGTGTCCCCTCTGCACCCCCTGTAGATATTTGTACCAAAAATTTCTGAAAAATAAATGATAAAGCTCAAATTTGGTATCATTACTTCCATGACATTTGAAGAAGAAATTGCCTTCTGGGATCTGAGGCTTTCCTGAATTCCATCCTTTTTGGTTTGTTTTTAGTTTCGAAGTTTATGTTGTTCTCACCAAAAGGGTGGATTTGGAAAAATCATTTGATGTGTGGCTGTCTGTCTCCCAAAGATGCGTTATGTGATATCTTGATCAAGGAAATATTTGTGGAAATTAAAAAGAGGACTGGATGCTGAGTTGCAAGATTTGGGTCCCAATCCTAACATATGCCCCTTGTGTCCTTTATTATAGCTCTCTGAGCTCCAATTTCCTCATGTGTACAAACAAAAATAAAAATTAAATTTCTACCTTACATAGCTATTATAAAAATTAAGTGACCCATATAAAAGTAACTAGGATAGCCGGGATGATGCCTGACACATTAGAAGATACCAAGGGAAATATTTGTTTACCCATTCATCACGATTTGTTACTATCACGCTACTGTATCTCTGGTTCTCTAGTTACCTCTTCCAGTGTTTTTTATAGCTCAGATTATAGGGACACATAAGGTTATTATTATTTGTTCCCTCGGCCTCTGTGTATTATCTTCTGACTAGATTGTTCATGACAGTATTAAGTGATTCTTGAAGCTTCTTGGACCCTCTTCTGGTACCGGTCAGCCTTGTATGTTTACAGGTTTGTCTTATGCCTCCCACTGTCAAGTCATTGGTGCTGAGCCCACTGAAATTTCTCACCTCGGTGTCCTCTGTAGGACTTTATGCAGTGTCTGATCTACAGTGTGCTCAGTGAAGTAATGTTAAATTGAATCTCAGCAGGTTCCATAAAAGGAAGTGGGTGCATTCATTTGGTCAAGGAAGAAAGCATGGTGAATCTAATTGTTATGCCATAATCATGCTTGGTTTCCCCTAATACTGCAGATTAGGACCTACATTCTTACTGAGTCTGGCTGGGCCAGGTAGAGGGAGCCTGGGTTTTAGCTAACTGCATGGGGGACTTGGTCCTGTTGGTTATCTCAGACAGGAATGTACCTGATATTCCTGACAGGTAATGATTCTGCATCCTTAGTATCTCTCCCCTATTTTTGGTGGCATGATGGGAAAATGTTACATAGAGAAAACTCCAACCAATCAATTCTTGGCTGTCTATAATGTTAGGCTTGCAAATTGACCTCTTATAGCTCCATTTTCCTTCTTGGCCTCTTCCTAGTGCTAAGGGTAGCAGGCACCAGTTAGGCAGGGTACCTTGACCATGATACTGTGGTCCAAGCAGGAGGGCTAAAGCTACATGGCCATAGCTTTATGGCTCTTTTGCCTGAAAAGCATTCATTTGCTCATCAAATATTTATTGGGCACCTACGGTGAGCCAGGCATATACTAGGCCTTGAGGAGGGAGTGGTGAACAAAACAGAGGTCCTGTCCTCAGGGACCTTACATTCCAGTGGATGGACTCAGACAATAAGCAAAATAACAAATACTTTGGAGGTATTTTCAGATAACGTGAATGTGAGAAGGAAAATAAAACCAGGGTAGATGATAGCTGGGAGGTGGGAGGTGATTGGAGAGATTGGCTGCTATAAAATAGGTGGTTAGAGAATGCCTATCCAAGAAGATTTGAACTGAGGCCTAAATGATGAGAAGGATCCAGTCATGGGGAGAACTGAGGAAAACATCCAAGACAGGAGGAAATAGCTGGTGCAAAAACTATGTAAATTTTTCCTTACATGCCATCTTGCTCTGGGGTAGGAGCAAGCTTGGACTATTTCAGAACAAAAAGGCAGCTAGTGTGACTGAGACATTGTTTGTATGTATGCGGGGAGGGGGAAAAGGGAAAAGAAGTGGGATGGAGAGGATGGTGGGGACAGTGATATGAGATAAGCTTATTTCCTCATGCTTAATAAGAACATTCAACAGCTAACATAAACAATTAGTGATTATGTATTTAAAGATATACTTGAGGAATGAGTTCTTAAACATCAGCACATTTGCAAAAACCATTAATCGTTAAGTGCCTAATGTAACATTTGATTTACCCCAGACTTCAGTAGAATGTGCCTTTCTAATTCATTCTGTCTGGTTTCTTAGACTTGATTTTCTCTTAAGGCTGGTGCATCCTTCAGAGACCTTAGACCTATTGGTCATGAAGGCTGCATGCTATGGATGTTGCAGCTCAAGGAAGCTTTCTGGAACTGGGCATCTTTCACAGCCTAGCGTAGAAGTTACTGCCTACAGTTTTGCCCAGCTTTCTCTTTCAGACATCTTTTGTTACTGCCACAAGGCAAAAACAGGAAAAGAGATCTGTGTGAAAGAATGCTCTCCCTTTTCCTTTTGTGGTGATTGTGTATCTTAAGAGAAGGCCTCAAAGGTTCCCGGAGCTGTCTATCTTTTCATGTAAATGGGGCTCTTAAGCCTATTTAGACATGTGCGAAAAGCCTGTGGGAGTCGGGGTGAAAGATACTGAGTAGCATCCGCATCCCATTTAGTCTGTTCAAGTTCAACTATGTGCTCTCTTTCTTGTATACAATTAAAAATACTGGAGAATTGTCTTTTGTACTTGTAATTATATGCTATGCATATTACTATATACATATGTTACTGTGCAGCATTGTAAGTGCAAAACCATATATTTTTTAACTGGGAGGTTTAAGGGATTTTCCAGGATAATTTTGACTATGTAAATTTCGCCTTACACACCAACTTCAGAATGCAATCCCTGTGTAAAATGCAACCCTGTGTATTAAATACTTAAAAATCCCTGTTTCCCCTGAAGCAAAGGAGGGGGACTCATGCTCACCTTCTCTTCCACACCAGTGACAGGTATAGGATTGGTATTGGGCTTTGTGAATAGAAAAGGCATACGGCAGGAGGAACTTGAGAGATTCAACAGAAAAGAGAGGAACAGGGGAATCGGAGGCAGAAAACAGTGGGCCCAGGATTCAAGGTGTGGCAGGGAAGGGGTCTGACGTATAGGTCCTGGATGAGACTGTTCCTGCTAGTGAATGCCAGGCTCACAGCCATCCTAGCTGGGGAGTAGCCCCTAGTGGCTGGGTAGCACCCCCTTTCCCTAGAATCCCTTCACCTGATTTGTGTCTTGTTCCACGTGAATGTTGCTGTGTGGGTATGTACACACATGTGTATTTGTGACGTTACAGAGTAGGAGGAAAACAGCAGTGCAGGGAAGCATAGACAGAGACATGAGGATTTAGGATCCGAGGTTTTAGGAGCAAGCTCTGCCTTTTACTGTCCTGTGGCTGGGCAGTATTAGATGGGAACCTGAGATACTGAGGGCTGGGCAGAGTGAAGGGCAAATTGTGTGAATCCTATCCCAAGCTCCCCACCAGCAAGGTAGTCTGTTTAATCAGGTGCAGAAAACTTTCAGAAGTGAAGAAAGGTAAACCTCCTATGCCAGCACATCACTTCAGTTTAGTTTACTAAGTGCAGTTGAAATTTATACTCCTAGATCCCTGCTGTGGGATTTTCATTTATCCCCTCCAACTGCTTTAGGAGGTTGACAGAATTCTGAGTCTTATCCAGCTGGTTGGACTCCTCCCTAGGACTCTGTTAGCCATTAGTTTTTTGAACAAGTTTCTGCACCTCAGTTTTCTCATCTGCTTCGAGGAGATGGCACCTAACTCATTGGTGCACTGTGAAGGTTGAGCCTAACATGATATCTGCAAGCACTTTCCCACAGTTTTGTAGATTGCCTGTAAAAAAAAAACTGCCCTACCAAGAGAGTTTAAACACAAAAAATTCTAATGCATAATACATTTCAGTTAAGATTCTTGGTTGCAAGTTATAAAAACCCAAATCTAGCCAGCTTATGCAAAAAGTGGAATTTGTTTTATAGAAGCCAGGGAAGACCCAAGAAAAGAAAAAGGGGGCAAGGATACACATAGCCACATAGAAGAGACAGGACAAAGGAATGAGGACTCGGAACAGACAGTCCCACTGATGTTAACAACATATTTTCAACCAATATTTGAATAGGGTTTTGGACTTCATTCTTGTTTTTTAGTGATACTCATTATGAATGCTTAATTTTACATTTTAGATTTATTTAATCAATATTGGTTACATATACAGTGAATATTAGTATATTACACAATGCTTTTTTTTCTGACACTGGTTCTTATTTGAACACGCAGCACCACATTTTACTGTAAGCAAAATAGAGTATGTCAGGCTTTCAGTGCGGAAACCTGAGTCAAATCTGCAAAGTCTCTTGGAGGAGGAAAGTTGTAAGGCCTACGTGCTTTCATAATGGGCCTAGCCCTTCCCCCTCATCTGACATTTTCTGTGGAAAACATCTGGTTTAAATGAGTACTTATGATGGCCTTGATCATCAGAAAGCAGAATGCAAAAATCATAAACAATGTATAGTAGGTAAAAGGGATGCAAAAAAGCAATGTGTAAAGAGAAGTCAACAGCATGTTTATTTTATATGCAAATTTCACCTTTTGGATGCTTATCTTATGGCTGACTTACAGTTCTAGAAATAGCTGAGACCCCAAACACAGGAGTGGTGGTTGTCCCACTTTGCCAAACCCCTTGGGATGGCTCTGTAAACATCCCCTCTGATTCATGACCTTCCTTGCCACTTCATCCAAGTTCACTGAAAACAATGGATAGAGCTCCAGGGACCAGGACAAGTTACTTAAGAGTACAAGGTGAGGATTGTGTTTATCTAGGACTCTGGCTCCTATATTAGTAGTACTATTTAGACTAGCTGTCTGCTCTTGGTAATCAAGGGTGGGGTTGTCATATTGGCCAACATGCCTAGGCCATTTGGGACCACCCTAAAGGAAATCTGAGTGCCTAAAAAATTCCTAGTCTTCTAGGAATTCTGTGACTGGGATGACTTACAGGCAGGGATGAAACAGACTTCTGACATATTATCAGAGGTTTATAGGCTTAGTGATAGAATTGACTAGAGTGGAAAAGAAAGGTTTCTGAGCAGGTAGTATTTTGGATGGTTAAAGGTTTGTGAGAAGATTTTGGATGAGCCATGAGATGCTGTGGAGTATCAGGAACATTCCCAGTTTGTGGGAAATGACAGAGATGCAGGAGACACTCATAGGGTGTTTACTTCGTAGAGACTAGGAAAGAAAGGAAAGAGAAAGTGGGTACAAGTTGGTTATTGGGACTTTTATGGATTCTTGAGACAGTTATTGCAGCCGAAGGTCAAGACCAGAAATTAATTCAGTCAGAATCTAGGTTGGGGGGATTGCAAAGTACAAATAAGATGTCAGAAGCTTTCGGGATCCAAGCAAAGTAGATTACAGGAAGTGAGAGGGAAGTGTTACCATTGTGTTCTAACCTTCTTTGCCACTTTTCACCTGCCTTGTCTGGTTATTACTTATCTCAAATTGAAGGTATGTGATGGAGGCTATATAGTACAGTGGGCAAAACATGGAATATGGAGTTTGAAGACCTTTGTCTCTCTAAACTGTATCTCTATATTCAATAGCATATAATACGACAGGGTTTGGTGTGAAATAGATGGGGATAATCTAGGTCAAGTGGATTAGTTGGAATACTGGCCAAGGGACCAGATGTCTTGGAATGAGTGGGGTAGTCTTGGATTTCAGCTTCTTTTGCCATATCCGGTTACTTAACTGATAGGGCTTCCTATTGCCCTGGTATCTGGAGTGAATAGACCCTTATGAACTAGAGACCTATGATGCCTTTGATAAGTGGCCAAAGTGGAATTCTTAAACTGCATTTGGAGGTAAGATTATAATGGCAGAGTTACTGTGTCTTTGGGACAGTGATTTGGCCTTAGTGAAGTTTGGTCTCTTAAGCTTTATGATTTATTTATGGCTAAGAATTTCACAAATAATTGTTAGGTCCCATAGTGAGCTTTCAGCAATCACTTCCTTGGGATCTGCTGTGCCAGTGGCCCAAAGGTGAATGCGATATGGTCCTTGTTTTTAAGGTGCTTCCAGACCAGTGGGACTGACTGGTAGGAAGATAATTAACTATGCAATATGAGATGGTGAATGCCATTCTATTGGTATGAATCAAGTAGTGTATGGGAAGAAAACAATTAACTCTGGAAGTTCAGGGAAGAACTCATAGAGGAGAGAGTGGATGGCTAGTGTTTTGAGGAATGAATATGATTATGCTCAGCAAAATATGAATTACAAGTATAGTGATGTTGGAAACATACAGTTAATGATATCTAGTGTCACCAAACTGAATAAAGTGTATGTACTAGGATTAAAGATGGGTATCCCATCATGTTTGTTCTTTGTTTCCTTCCCTGCTCATGAGGAAGTCCTTGTCTAGCAAAGTGATCAGTGTTTGCACTATTGGAAATAGGCTTTAGATACTTCTTTCTGTGGAAGGGGGATAGCTTTTTAATCTAAGTGAAGCTATCCGAGGCATTGTGGTTCATATGAGTAGAAGACAGGCTATGAGACAAAATTCTTACCAGCACTTAAGAGCTGTGTGTCTTTTGACAAACTGAGTATATTCCCACTAACTGATATCTCTACAAAATAGGATTAGTAATAGTACCAACCTCACAAAGTTGTTGCCTCAAATACATTAATAAATGTGAAAGCACTTTGTAAAGTGCTGTGAAAATATGTGAACCTTATTATTTTATCAAAAACATCAGGAAACCATTTATTTATGTAGTCTATGTATTATGCAGAGCTAACCCATCTTCTAGGAAAACAGAATCAGTTGTGAATCAGCCCCAAAGTAGGTGATCAAAGCCTTGAGTGGTCACGGGTGCTCTTGCCCTCATCAGCGGACTTGTGGGTCCACCTCAGTACGTGGCCTCCACTGACCTGGTAGCTCCTCAGCTGGGTAGAAGACAGTTTGAAAAGGGGGAGGATGTTGTGCTCTCAGGAAAGACATCCTTTTTTTTGCTCTTTGGAATGTTTGCTCTTTTGGTTTTGAGCTCTGAATTTGAACAATCCAGCTGATTAGATCCCCAGAGTAGCCTCAGTAACAGAAATAACTGTGACAACCACAATATTAAAAACATACCTGTTTAGGTAACGAAGGTAAGGCAAATACATATGGTATTATACGAAAAAAAATTGCCCTGTGCAAACCGAGAAACATAATTTAAGGTCATTGCATTTAACAGCCAAGAAATGATGACAAAGAGAACATGTTTACCGCTGGAAGATTCCAACGAAATAGTCTTCTAGACAAAAGCAGTAGAGAATAATGAAGATCAATAATTTCTCTTGTTTATGGGAAATGAAATTTGGAGATTACAGTAACATTAAATTGTTAAAGTTTTGATTTGCATACAATGAAGTATGTAGTTTGAGGAGTTTGGGCAAATGTGTACACCTACTAACCACATTTCCATCACCCCAGAAAGTTCCCTCATGTTCTCTTACAATCAGTCTCCTCCCTTGCCTGGCTTCAGGCAAACACCAACTTGTTTTCTGATGTTATAGTCTGGCTAATGTTTAATTTTATTTTGTATTTTGCTGGTTAACAGAAATGATGAGAGTTGGACATTGTCAAAATTTAGGATTAGAATCCTACCTCCTTTAAAAGTGTAATTCTAGTAACTTCTCTAAGCCTTGGTTTTTATTATATCAATGAGGATAAAACAACTTTTCTATACACCTCACAAGATTGCTATAGAAAATTCAAAGAGATAACAGGTGAGAATTATTTAGGATTTGATGGCTTACTTAGCAAAGACAAATGGTGATCAAAATGATGGCACTTCTATAGAGGAATTTCCATGCCAGAGCGCCTGTGGTGCCTATACGGACTCGTAAAGGAGAGTCCACAAGAAGGTATCTTTGAAATTGTTGGCTCCTGGGCCCAGATTTCTAGCTGACAATAGAGATTTATAAGCTATTTGGCTGATGTATCTGAGTTAATTTAACATCAGATTGATAATACATATCCCTTTGGGTATGACTATAATATAAAAAGTCACAGTGGCTGCTGTTTTCACAATGTTTTATCAAAATGAATTAAATGACGTATTTCATGCTTAAGATCCCACTACCCTGATTCTGAGGCATGTCAGTTTTATGATTCACATTTTACACAGATGAAACTAAACTTTCAGATGTCAAGTAATGTGCCAGAGTCTTCCATGTAGTATATCAGCTACTGCTATAAATAGCTGTGTTTTTAAACAAGTGACCTAAATGCCATTTTTATTGGAAATTGAGTGAAGAGCCGAGATTAACATAAAATAAATCCTCCATTTAAGTTCTAACATTCCCCCTTAGGCAAGAAGAGAATTGCGTTCCCTGCTAGCCAGAGAAACCAGGCCTATTTTACCTTCCCTCTCCGGGAGCGCTCACTTCAGACGCTCTGTAGACACATGTGACTTTTCAGGTCTTGCTTATTTTTCTTAGATGAGTTGTTAGAATGCATATATATGCGTGTGTGCACACACTCACTCACTTAAACACACACACCATGCTGCCATTTGCCTCTGTGTATGTATATATGTCATGTGTAGTTGGTGCATTTTCAAAAGAGACAAATGATCACCAGCTGGTCACTCTCACTTCCTCTCGTGTACATTTTGTAGCTTCCCCATAGGGAAGCGAAACTGATGGTGGGTTGGAAGAGATTGAATTTGCTGAAATGGATTTAGCCAAGTGGCTGTTTACGGATGATCTTTGCCTTCTCAGGGGTAAGAGCAGGAGTTACAGACTCCGTTCGGAACATCTGATCACATCTCATTACAATTAGAATCATAAACCGTGGGCTTTGTGAGTTCATTCACTGGCACAGTGGTGAACCCGGAATTGAAGGGCTTGGGTTTGAGCGCTACCCCTAATATCTACAGATACGTGAAGAGAGCTCTGGGTGACAAAGGTTGATATTTTCCCTCTTCTCTTTTATCTTCACTGTGAGACTTCCAAATCCTCAAAGGCACACTGCAGCTTAATTTACACTGTATTCACCTTTTCATCTTTTTCCATTCCAACACAGCATTTGGTAGAGATGTGATAACTATTGGCTGACCGATGGAGTTGGACCACATCCTGCCTCGGATGAACTGGAATTCTGTTTGAAAGTGTTTTCATCTAGAAATTTTCTGCTTCAGCGTTGTCATCACTGTTCAGATTCGGCTGGAGCAGTGTGATCAGACACCGTCTCCCCTCAGGCCTCACCCTCTGGGCACCCTGAGAAGGTGGGGCTGTGAGAACAGCCCCGTGGCTCCAGTCAAGCCCCTTCACAGGACGTTCTCGTACTGTGCTGTGTGTTTGAGGCCTGTGTTCCCTTCTCTATACCTCTCCCAACTCTTAGCCTGAAGAAGAGCCTTAGCGAATATTTCCTTCCTTCCTCCTTCCCTCCCTGTCCCTGTCTCTGTCTATCTTCCTCTCTCTGTCTCTCCCATCCCTCCCTCTCTTTCTCTCTCCCTTTTTTTCTTTTTTTTCCACCCTCCCTCCTTTTTTTCACAAAGGAGAATTGAACTCTCATGAATATTTTAGGTGGGTTTTACAGAACACAAAATCTGTACCTTCACAAGGGGGACTAAATATTGTAGCTTTAATTCCTCAAAATCAGCAGATTTTAAAATATAAACCAGATCATGTCAGTCTCCTTTTTAAACCTGCCCAGTGGCCTCCCACCATGCTTAAAGCCAAACCCAGAGCCTTTGTGCTGGTTTCCAAGAGGCTGCCTAACTTGGCCTTGCCCACCTCTCTGACCCTTCTCCTCACTCACTAATCTCTAGCCACACTGGTCTTCTTCGGGTTCTTAGAACACCTCAAGCTTGTTCCTGCCTCAGGACCTTAATACTCATCTCTTCTGCCTGGGATTCTATCCTAAACTCTGTACCACCCCAAAGTTGTAACTCAGCTCTCAGCCCAAATGTCCTCTCCCAAATGGACCTTCCCCTGACCATGCTTTCTGTGGCCCCACACACTGTATTTTATTTCCTCATGTTACTCACCATTTCTGAAATAGTCTGGCTCTTCTCCTGGTTTCCTTGTGTATTGTTGGACTCTGACTAGTGTGTGCACTCACTCCTCTTCTCTGTTATTGCTCCGGAACTTAGAACAATGCCTGTCATCCAGTGGGTGCTCAGTAAACATAACTTGTGGACTCAGTGAGGAATGGAATCTGAAGTTATTTACTTCTGTTGTGGCTTTTCCTTCTCTGTCCGTTTCTCTCTCACTTATTTTGCAGAACCTATATGCAAAGCAATGTGAACTAATGCTGGAGCCCAGGGCTCTGGTCTCACATGCTCACTTGACCTGAGGCTTCTGGTCATGTGTAGCTGCCAACTGGAAAACAGCTATTATAGAACCACGCTCTTTCTCCATTGGTCAACAAGTAAATCAAAACTAGAAATAAATTTCAAATGATTTGTAGTATCTTGCTATAATTAATTCTGGTAAAAGTTTTCAACCTTAACAACCAAACTACTTGTTCAGTTCCTTTGCTTTGTGAAGTACCCTATGATCTAGCTCAGTACAAGAGAGGCCCTCTCTAGAGTATATATGATGTGTCCTCAGATATGGCCCAAAAAGTATGCTTGTGAACTGGAAGGGGAGGATGGTTTAGCCAGAGAACCTTCAGAGAGGGTGCAAAGTACCGAAATGGAGTGCTTAGCAGTAGCTCTTCCTTATTAAAAAGTCTAGAAATCAAAGATGAATTCTCAGGATTTTTCCAATAGAAGAATTCTTTTTTTTTTACTTTTTTAAAATTTGGATTAAGAGATTATCTCTGTAATTTCCCACAGTCATAGGCTGAACTCACAGATGACCCTGGTAGTGTAATGAGCTCTGACAGCAGGATGGCCCAGGCCCTGTGTACTCACGGCAAGTTCACTGTAGCTTGCCTTGCTAGTTTCTGGAGATATCACATTTGGGTGGCAGGGGTTTAGCCTGTCTTTAGCTGTTAGGCAGAGCTGTTTTATGGGAATAGTTATATAATGCTATAACATCTGTAGACTGAGAGCTTCATGAAGAAGATATGAGAGCTGCTGACTTGGGAGCTAATTCTTGATTGGTAAAATATTTAGCACTTTTCTTTTAAGTTACATAGTTTGTTTCTTTTTTGCTATTATTAATGTACAATTACATGAGCAATATTATGGTTACTAGACTCCCCCTATTATCAAGTCTCCACCACATACCTCATTACAGTCACTGTCCATCAGCGTAGTAAGATGCTATAGAATCACTACTTGTCTTCTCTGTGTTATACTGCTTTCTCCATGCCCCCTCTGCTACATTATATGTGCTAATCCTAACGCCACTTTTTCCCCTCTTATCCCTCCCTTCCCACCCATCTTCCCCAGTTCCTTTCCCTTTGGTAACTGTTAGTCCATTGTTGGGTTGTGTGAGTCTGCTGCTGTTTTGTTCCTTCAGTTTTTGCTTTGTTCTTCTACTCTACAGACAAGTGAAATCATCTGATACTTGTCTTTCTCTGCCTGGCTTATTACACTGAGCATAATACCCTCTAGCTCCATCCATGTTGTTGCAAATGGTAGGGTTTGTTTTTTTCTTATGGCTGAATAATATTCCTTTGTGTATATGTACCACATCTTCTTTATCCATTCATCTACTGGTGGACACTTAGGTTGCTTCCATTTCTTGGCTATTGTAAATAGTGCTGCGATAAACATAGGGGTGCATACGTCTTTTTCAAACTGGGCTGCTGAATTCTTAGGGTAAATTCCTAGGAGTGGAATTTCTGGGTCTGAGTTTTTTGAGGAACCTCCATACTGCTTTCCACAATGGTTGAACTAATTTACATTCCCACCAGGAGTGTAGGAGAGTTCCCCTTTCTCCACATCCTGGCCAACATTTGTTGTTGTTTGTCTTTTGGATGGTGGCCATCCTAACTGGTGTGAGGTGATATCTCATTGTGGTTTTAATTTGCATTTCTCTGATGATTAGCGATGTGGAGCATCTTTTCATGTGCCTCTTGGCCATCTGAATTTCTTCTTTGGAAAAGTGTCTATTCAGATCCTCTGCCCATTTTATAATTGGCTTATTTGCTTTTTGTTTGTTGAGGTGCATGAGCTCTTTATATAATTTGGATGTCAACCCCTTATCAGATATGTCATATATGAATATATTCTCCCATACTGGAGAATGTCTTTTTGTTCTATTGATGGTGTCCTTTGCTGTACAGAAGCTTTTTAGTTTGATGTAGTCCCACTTGTTCATTTTTGCTTTTGTTTCCCTTGCCCGGGGAGATATGTTCATGAAGAAATTGCTCATGTTTATGTCCAAGAGATTTTGCCTATGTTTTTTTCTAAGAGTTTTATGGTTTCATGACTTACATTCAGGACTTTGATCCATTTTGAGTTTACTTTTGTGTATGGGGTTAGACAATAATCCAGTTTCATTCTCTTACATTTAGCTGTCCAGTTTTAACAACACCAGCTGTTGAAGTGGCTGTCATTTCCCCACTATGCATCCATGGCTCCTTTATTGTATATTAATTGACTGTATATGCTTGGGTTTATATCTGGGCTCCCTAGTCTGTTCCATTAGTCTGTGGGTCTATTCTTTTGCCAGTACCAAAGTGTTTTGATTACTATGGCTTTGTAGTAGAGCTTGAAGTCAGGGAGCGTAATTCCCCCTGCTTTATTTTTCCTTCTCAGGATTGCTTTGGCTATTTGGAATCTCTTGTCATTCCACGTGAGTTTTAAAACTATTTGCTCTAGTTCATTGAAGAATGCTATTGGTATTTTGATAGGGATTGCATTGAATCTGTATATTGCTTTAGGCAGGATGGCCATTTTGACAATATTAATTCTTCCCATCCATGAGCACGGGATGTGTTTCTGTTTATTGGTATCTTCTTTAATTTCTCTCATGAGTATCGTGTAGTTTTCAGTGTATACATCTTTCACTTCCTTGGTTAGGTTTATTCCTAGGTATTTTATTCTTTTTGATGCAATTGTATATGGAATTGTTTTCCTGATTTCTCTTTCTGCTAGTTCACTGTTAGTGTATAGAAATTCAACAGATTTCTGTGTATTAATTTTGTATCCCACAACTTTACTGAATTCAGATATTAAATCTAGTAGTTTTGGAGTGGATTCTTTAGGGTTTTTTATGTACAATATCATGTCATCTGCAACAGGGACAGTTTGAATTCTTCCTTACCAATCTGGATGCCTTTATTTCTTTGTGTTGTCTGATTGCCATGCATAGGACCTCTAGAACTATATTGAATAAAAGTGGGGGGAATGGGTATCCTTGTCTTGTTCCTGATCTTAGATGAAAAGCTTTCAGCTTCTTGCTGTTAAGTATAATGTTGGCTGTGGGTTTGTCATATATGGCCTTTATTATGTTGAGGTACTTGCCCTCTATACCCATTTTGTTGAGAGTTTTTATCATGAATGGCTGTTGAATTTTGTCAAATGCTTTTTCAGCATCTATGGAGATGATCATGTGGTTTTTGTCCTTTTTGTTGATGTAGTGGATGATGTTGATGGATTTTTAAATGTTCTACCAACCTTGCATCCCTGGGATGAAAACCACTTGATCATCATGGATGATCTTTTTGATGTATTTTTGAATTCGGTTTGCCAATAATTTGTTGAGTATTTTTGCATCTATGCTCATCAAGGATAGTGGTCTGTTGATCTGTAATTTTCTTTTTTTGTGGTGTCTTTGCCTGGTTTTGGTATTAGAGTGATGTTTGCCTCATAGAATGAGTTTGGGAGTATTCCCTCCTCTTCTACTTTTTGGAAAACTTTAAGGAGAATAGGTATTAGGTCTTCCCTAAATGTTTGATAAAATTCAGCAGTGTAACCATCTGGTACAGTTTTGTTCTTAGGTAGTTTTTTGATTAACAATTCAATTTCTTTGCTGGTTATTGGTCTATTCAGATTTTCTGTTTCTTCCTAGGTCAGCCTTGGAAGGTTGTATTTTTCTAGAAAGTTGTCCATTTCTTCCATGTTTTCCAGTTTGTTACCATATAATTTTTCATAGTATTCTCTCATAATTGTTTGTATTACCGTGGTGTTAGTAGTGATTTTTCCTTTCTCATTTCTGATTCTGTTTATGTGTGTAGACTCTCTTTATTTCTTGATAAGTCTGGCTAAGGGTTTATCTATTTTGTTTATTTTCCCGAAGAACCAACTCCTGCTTTCATTAATTCTTTCTATGGTTTTATTCTTCTCTTTTTTATTTATTTCTGCTTTAATCTTTATTATGTCCCTCCTTCTACTGACTTTAGGTCTTCTTTGTTCTTCCTTTTCTTGTTTCATTAATTGTGAGTTTAGACTGTTCATTTGGGATTGTTCTTCTTTCCTGAGGTAGGCCTGTATTGCAGTATCCTTTCCTCTTATCATGGCCTTTGCTGCATCCCACAGATTTTGTGGTGTTGAATTATTGTTGTCATTTGTCTCCATATATTGCTTGATCTCTCTTTTTATTTGGTCATTGATCCATTGATTATTTAGGAGTATGTTATTAAGCCTCCATGTGTTTGTGGGCTTTTTCATTTTCTTTGAGTAATTTATTTCTAGTTTCATACCTTTGTGATCTGAGAAGCTGGTTTGTACAATTTCAATCTTTTTTAATTTACTGAGGCTCTTTTTGTGGCCTAATATATGATCTATTCTTGAAAATGTTCCATGTGTGCTTGAGAAGAATGTGTATCCTGTTGCTTTTGGATGGAATGTTCTATAGATGTCCATTAGGTCCATCTGTTCTAATCCGTTGTTCAGTGCCTCTGTCTCTATTTGTTTTCTGTCTGGTTGATCTGTCCTTCAGAGTGAGTGAGTGGAGTGTTGAAGTCTCCTAGAATGAATGCATTGCATTCTATTTTCCCTTTTAATTCTGTTAGTATTTGTTTCACATATATAGGTGATCCTCTGTTGGGTACACAGATATTTATAATAGTTATATCCTCTTGTTGGACTGACCCTTTTATCATTATGTAACATTCTTCTTTGTCTCTTGTGACTTTCTTTGTTTTGAAGTCTATTTTGTCTGATACAAGTACTGCAACTCCTGTTTTTTTTCTCCCTATTCGTTGCATGAAATATCTTTTTCCATCCCTTCACTTTTAGTCTGTGTATGTGTTTGGGTTTAAAGTGAGTCTCTTGAAGGCAGCATATAAATGGGTCTTGTTTTTTTATCCATTCAGTGACTACATCTTTTGTTTGGTGCATTCAGACCGTTTACATTTAGGGTGATTATTGATAGGTATGTACTTATTACCATGACAGGCTTTAGATTCGTGGTTACCAAACGTTCAAGGGTAAGTCCTTTAATATCTAACAGTCTAATTTAACTCACTTCCTATGGTATTACAAACACAACCTGAAGAGTCTTTTTTTTTTCCTCCTCCTCTATTCTTTGTATGTTATGTATCGTGTTCTGTACTCTTTGTCTATCCCTTCAGTGACATCTATTTAGTCTTAGGAATACTTCCATCTATAGGAGTCCCTCCAAAATGCACTGTAGAGGTGGTTTGTGGGAGGTAAATTCTCTCAGCTTTTGCTTATCTGAAAATTGTTTAATCCCTCCTTCAAATTTAAATGAAAACCTTGCCGGGTAGAATATTCTTGGTTTGAGGCCCTTCTGCTTCATTGCATTAAATATATCATGCCACTCCCTTCTGGCCTGTAAGGTTTCTGTTGAGAAATCTGATGATAGCTGATGGGTTTTCCTTTGTATGTGATGTTTTTTTTTGCCCTCTAGCTGCTTTTAAAAGTCTGTCTTTATCCTTTATCTTTGCCATTTTAATTATTATATGTCTTGCTGTTGTCTTCCTTGGGCCCCTTGTGTTGGGAGATCTGTGCATCTCGATGGCTTGAGAGACTGTCTCCTTCCCAGATTGTGGAAGTTTTCAGCAATTACCTCCTCAATGACACTTTCTACCCCTTTTTCTCTCTCTTCTTCTTCTGGTACCCCTATAATGCGAATATTGTTCCGTTGGGATTGGTCACACCGTTCTCTCAATATTCTTTCATTCTTAGAGATTCTTTTTTCTCTCTTTGGCTCAGCTTCTTTGTATTCCTCTTCTCTAATTTCCATTCCATTTACCATCTCCTCTACTACATCTAATTTGCTTTTAAATCCCTCCATTGTATGTTTCATTTCAGATATGGAATTTCTTAATGATTGAATCTCTGACTTAAATTCATTCCTGAGTTCTTAAATATTTTTCTGTACCTCCATAAGCATGTTTATGATTTTTATTTTGAACTCTCTTTCAGGAAGATTGGTGAGTTCAGTTTCATTTGGCCCTTTTTCTGGGGTTTGTGAGATTTTGGTCTGGACCATGTTTCATATTTCTGTGTGGTGCCCTTAGTGCCCAGAAGCTCCAGTCTCTGGAGCTGCTCAGCCCCTAGAGTGAGGTTGGGGGTCGTAGGGGAGCGGAGCTGGTTCCTGGGGGGAAGGAAAGATCTGTTTCCTGATTCCCATCTTCCTTGCCTGTCTCCCATATCAGAGCCAGTGGGCCAAGTACACAGGTGTAATCCTCTGTGCTTGGCATCTCTAGCTGTTGTAGGCGGGGCCTCCCTCTGGCTGGCCTGACACCAGCGCAGTGACTGCCAGTTTGCGAGCCGGTGCTGTCAGGCCAGTAGGAAGGCTCGGCAGGCGGCATGTCACAGTGGGGGGCCACAGAGCTGAGCAGTTAGCCACAGGTATGGAGCACCTGAAGCTCCCCAAAGTTCCCAATCTGCCGGGCAGAGCATGCCCAGACAACCTTGTCCCCCTATCCCTTCCCCCACACAGCAAGGTCCATGCAAACTCCACACCTTCAGCAGCCCTCTTGCTGCTAGGAAGCCTCTCAGACCGCCAGCCTTTCCCTTGTCTGAGAGCGGCCGAGTGTGCATCCCGTCCTCCACAAATGGCCAGAATCTGTCTCTCAAGCACTCCACCTGTCCCAGCTCCCCATCCTCCAGAGCACCACACAATGTAGGTTTCTCCTCGCAAAGCAGATCTCCAGGACTAGGTGTTCAGCAGTCCCAGGGTTCCACCACCTCCCCTGCTCCGTTTCTCTTCGTCCCGCTGGTGAGCTGGGGTGGGGGAAGGGCTTGGGTCCCACCGTATCAAGGCTTTCGTACGTTACCCTGTTTTGTGAGGTCTGCTCTGTTCATGAGGTCTGTATGCAGTCAGGTGCACCCTTGTTTCCTGTTGCTGTTTTACAGTTAGTTGTATTAACTATATTTTCACACTGTCTGTGGTTTTGGGAGGAGTTCTCTGTCTCACCTCTCATGCCGTCATCTTGAATCCTATTTAGCAGTTTTATCCCCCTTGCTTTGTCACAGCCACCCAGCCTTTCCATTTCCATCTGTAATAGTGGATGAGCTGTGTGCTTATTCTCTTGTCACGTTGCGGTATACATTTCTGGGAAGTTACGGGACAAAGCAAAGGCCCTTAACTTTTTTTTTAATCTTTTCTGTCTCCTTGGTATTTCCACATGAAATCAGGTGTTTTAGGGTTAGAGGGTTTCTTTTCAAGAATTCTAGTGAGGAGATAGAGTGCTGACTGATACCCACATGCCTGCTCCCCTCAGTTCCTTCAAGTCTATTCAGATTTCTCCTTTTCCAAGAAGCCTTCTTGCCCACTCTGTTTAAAATTGCAACCTATTATAATAATAATAAACACCTTATAATAAATACCCCTTACTCATTTTTTCCCATAAGAATTTTCACTTTTGACATACTATATCATTTACCACTTACTGTATTCTGCCTCCCACTGCTAAAATACAGACTCCACAAGAGCAAGGATTTCTAGCTGTTGTATTCACATTGTATCCTAACTGCCTAGAACAGTGCCTGGGACATAATTAAGTCCTTAAAATATTCCTTGAATGAATGTGCAACATCCCAGTGAAAAGAGTGATAATACAGTTTAGTGATGGAGAGCTTGGACGTGGGAGTCAAATCCAGGATGATTTGACTCCCAGTTTTGCTGCTTACCAGTTGTATGTCTTCAGAAAGTGACTTAATCTCTATGACCCTCAGTTTTCTCATCTGTAAAATAAAGACTATAGCACTACCTTGAAAATGTGTTGTAAAGATCAGAAGAAATAAATAAGGAGGTAGTATAGCCTGCTGGTTAGGTAGTAAGCCTTTGTATTAAAGTGGATTTGGGGGTCTGGGCTTCAGCTTCAAGTTTTTGCTCATTCATTACCTTATGCAATTTTTAAAATTCTCTAAGCTTACTTTCTTCACCTATGAAGTAGACATAATACTACAGCCTGCTTCGTCAGACAGTGGGCAGGATTAAAAGAGGTGGTCAATATGAAGTGCTTGGCAGACTGAGCAGCTCAAAGTAACTTTACCTTGAGCTATTCTGGGGACAGTGATGATAATGTTTGTAAGGTTAGCCTCATTGTTCCCACATAGTAACTGCTCAATAAAAGGTGGGTTTGAGACAACAACAATATTGTTATAACTCTGGGAACCTCCTAAACTGATGTTCCCTTCATCTTTGCATTCTTCCTTCCTCAGGGTGAGGAAAGCAAATGCCTGTTATCTTGGTGAGATATTTGTTCCAACTTAAAAATGGAACAGCAAATAATTTTTATGTGCCATACTCTTTTCTTTGTCCTGTAATGAGACAGTTATGATTTCAGGTGCCTTTTTTTTTTGGATTGTGTTGCCATAGGGGCTCTGCTCCACCAGGTGATCACTGGGGAAACTTTATAGCCTGGGTGTTTAACCTGCTCATTGAGAGCTAATGGAGTTGGCTCCGGTAGCTACGGATCTGGGAAAATGTGATATCTCAAGGGTTGCGTTGTCTTCCATTTGCTTCTATAAGAGATGCTTCTTCCCAGCTCTGCTCCTCAGTTGCTGTGTGAGTGTCAGCAAGACACTTCACTTCAACCAGACCCTCTAACTGTACAGCCCAGGTGTGAATTGATAAATCCATACTCTGTCTTGCAGTGTGACCCTGGCCAAATATTCAACCTCACTGTACCTTATTCTCTACTTTTGTAAGTAAATAAATAGAAATAAAAAATAGAATGGTCTTACATCAGAGTTTCGTGAGGACTGAATAAACTATGTAAAGGGCACTTTAGAAGTACTCAATATGTTCATTATTATGCTTCTCTATAAAAAATTGAAATATTCTACTACTGTAATATTTTAAGTTTATGAATACTTTGTTTTTTTTGAAAGCTTTTTGTATTTTGAAAGTTTTTACTTTTTTATACTTTGTATTTTATTTGTATTTATGTTCTATATTTTTATATTTTATTTATATTTATATTCATATGTATTTATATTCTTTAATTTAATTTTTAAAATGAATTTGAATTGTCTTTATTTTTTATATATTTATATTTTATGTGTTTTAAAGCGTTTTTTATTCTTTCATACTTTTGAGAGTTGTGGAAATTCAGCTTCTGCTCATAAAGTCCTGTAGGGTCTTGACAGCATGGGAAGAATATCTTTGCTTAAAAAGAGCCCCAGGTGTCCACTGTGTCTTCCTCGAAATGGTCAGATGCAGTTGCCTGTCAATTATTTAGTGCAATGTAGGGAAATAATGGGAATTCAATAAATAGGTTGTGAAAGTACCCAAAGTAATGTGAGAGGAGCTTAGGTTAGGGAACTCCTGGAGAGGAGACTGCCGGTCAGGAAGCCTCACAAGGTGTATTTTACGTGGTGATGTGGCCTGGGTACAAGTTTTGGCCCAGAGCTCCCTATAGGCAGACCTGGCCCTGTTCTTGGTCCAAAAGCTCATAGGCCAGCTTGAGCTATCAAAGCAAACTGCCTAATTATTAATTTTGCATTGAAATAGAAAGCTGTTCTGTGCATTGGATAGGCGCACCTATCTAAGTAGCACATTTCCCCTTCAAGACAAGTGTGAAATCAGATTATTGGAAGGTTATTTGGTAAGTAAGGAATTGATAATAAAGGAGTTAAGTGATTCAAATGTTTATGGTGTCAGGCCCCATTAGCCCCCTGCACCTGGCTCCACGGTCCAGATCTACCTCTCAGATCATCTGTGTGCTCACCTGAGTCACACAGGGCTCCCTGGCACTCCTACTTGTTTTGGAATCAGCATTACTATCATTTGCCTCTTTGACTATCCTTTATATTATTTTGGCTGACAGACTTCCTCCTCAAATCCTTCTGATACATTTTTAAATTTAGATTTTATTTTTCATCAAAGTAAGATGTGTATGTCATTTTATAAATCTGATAATCCTATAATACTTAAACTGAAAACCAGCATTTCTGCCCCAGGTCTGCTTCTCCCCTTTGATTCTTACTCTCTGAAGCACCCACTTTCAAATCATTGAGTTGTCGATTCTGCTAGTTACTTCCATATTTCTAAATGATATACTGAATTGCTATCTCTTGATTTTTCTCCTGAAGATGACTTGTATGGAAGATGACCACTGAGCACTTACACACTCTCCCTTTCAAGTTTCCCTCTTCCCCTTATTTCCAGTATGTTTATACCTTAATATTTAGTTTAAACCATATTTAGCATTTACTTAATTGTGCCAGTACAAGTATTCGTGGCGAGCTACTAAATATACCATGATTGTGTTTCCTCCCTTCCTTCCTCCCTCCCTCCCACTCTACTTCCCTCTCTCCCTTTGTATTTTTTAATTTCTCTCTGGAACATATTTTTTTACTCACTCTCCATCTTTAAATTGGTAAGGGCATTTGAAACCATAACTGCTGTGCCTTTACCACACCTAGCAAAATTAAGCAACTCATTAATATCATCATATCATTAATATCATATCATTATCAGCAATTCATTTAATATCATCATAATCACTGATACCCAAACCGTGTTCAAATTTCCGTGATTGTCTCAAACATGTCCTTTGCAGTTGGTTAGTTTGAATAAGTATCTAAATAAATAAGGTTCACAAATTGTATTTGGTTATTATATTCTTTCTTTTGTCCTATAACACAACCTCCAACCTTTATTTATGACACTGATTTGTTGGAGAAATTGGATGTAGAATGCCACACATTCTAGTTTCAGCGGATGACTTCCTTGCAGTGTCATTTAACTTGTTCTTCTAGATCCCATAGTGGCTATTAAAGTAGGATTTAGATTCTTTTGGACAAAAATATTCTATAGGTGGTACTATTAGCTTTCTATTTTATCACATCATAAGGCAATTATGTCTGGTTGTACCACCTTTAATGTGATTAAATTGATCTGTGGGTTCAGATGATGGTAGCTGATCATTCCATTGCCAAGTTCACTATTGACTTTTCACCTAATGGTTTTCCTAATGATCATCCACTGATGATCATTACCTAGATCCATTATTTTATGGGGCACATATACCATCTTCCATTGTATGATTCTGTTCTGAGCCAGTAAGTACGGATTACTGGTAGTTCCTCCAGAGGGCTGTCTTATTTTCATTATTTCCAAGTCTGTGTTTGGAGTCAGGGGACTTGTCTGTGACCCCCATGTACTGCCAAATAACTGACTGAATTTACATGAACATACTGTGTTCATATGTTATGTTGGTTGGAGTTTTTATTTAAACCTCTAGTTTAGCTTTGCTGTTGGCTTAGAAAACATAAAAAAGTGGAAAGCTTTCTTGTCAGTCATGTTGAAAAGTAACTGACAGAAAAAAATTGAAAAATTTTAAGAAGTGGAACAAATCAGAGGACTCTGCTTTGTCATATAACACCTTCTTTCTCCAGAATAGGAAAACTCTGAAGTCTAATGGGTTCTCTTCTGCCAGTGAGAGAATTGGAGGGAAGCTACCAGGATGGACACTGATGACACACAGTCATATGAGGACTTTCTGGTTGTTCTGTTTTAGTTTCCACTCCCCTGGTTTTCTAAGAACACTCTCATAAAGATTTTTCCTAAACTCTACTGCATGTAAGTTAGGGCTTTCCTTTCCTCTGTAATGGGGCCTGATATGTTCTGATGTGTTTTAGCAGAATTTTGCTTCTAAATACAGTTTGAAACTTAGCTGTACAGTTTGAAATATACACACACATGTGCTCACATACACACCTCCTTGATCCTATCAACTGCCTTCCTATTTTTTTAAGCTGCAAGAACCTGTCCTGTAGGAGCCAACTTCAGTGGCAGGATGGAACTAAGGGGACACTTTGCAGCTCCTTCATGGAAGGTTGGGATATACAGATATGAGAAGCTTTGTGAAAGGGGGTGTCTCTTGGCTGGGGGGCCTGATTCCACGCTTTTCAAAGACCTCCTTTCAGTGAAAGACAAATTCTTGGTTTAAATACCTGGTCTGTTACCATGGAAAGATACAGATTGGTCACCTTTTTTTTTAGTGACTTCCAGTATTCCTCTGAAATACTCTGCTGATCCAAATTCTTATAATATTCTTTTCCATTACCAAGTTATTTCAAAGGCTACCTCTTGCCACAGATGAGAACTAGAGCCACGTTGTTTTCTAATGACTCTTCTCCTTACTAGTGTGAGCAATTTCCTACACTTGTTGGCACCTCACTTTCCTCTTGGGTGAGATGGGCAAGAATACTAGCTGTCAGAGAAGGAACTTACCTGGAGTAGAAAGTATGCAAGGTAGACATAGATGGGTGAGTTACCATGCTATTCTCTCCAGTACTACCTATCTCATTTCTTCCAGCAGATTAGAATGCCACAGTAGTTTTCCTGGCACCATGCTTGAATATCCAGTTGAAAAAAGTGATTTTGGAGTTGCATAGATGTGGCTGCTTGCAGCAAGTTACTGAATATGTTTATCCTTAAAGTGGAAGAATAGTGTCACCTACCTCATAGGATTGTAGTGAGGATTAAAGAAGGTTATGTAAAGAAGGCTTTGAACACGGTGTTCGGCACTCAGTGGGTGCTCAATGTTAGTTTTCTTCCCCTAGACTATATATTGCTCTTCAGTTTTTACCCTCACCAGTAGCATTTATTAAAAATTCCAAATAAGGCATGGTACTAGGTGCTTTTACTTTAAATAAGAGGGTGCTAAGGGAAGGTCAAGTTGGGGTAAAGGGCTGAGGGAGGCAGTTATATTTGTTTGTTTTATTACAAACAATAATGGTATCTCATCTCCTTCCCCTGGGCCCCAAGCCTGCTGAGTCACTGTTCCAGCCCCTTGGCCTGGGGTCCCTGGCTGTGTCTGGAACACAGAACCCGGCACTAATAAATGGCAGATCATTTTGAGGGATTTTTGCTTGTGTTCCTGTACTTGCTCTCCTGGTGAGATAGGAAATCTTTAATAAAACTTTTCCTAAATGATGCTACAAGTGAAACGTGGATTTTTTTCTCCGTTCTAACAAATGACCATTTCATGAGGTTTCTTTTCCGTTTTTTTTTTCTTCTTCTTCTTCTTCTTTCCTGCTTCTCAGTACATTCCACAAAGAGCTTATTCCTTTGCTGGCTACTGATTGATGGTTCTACTCTGTGTGCCCTTTAATTTTGCAATAAACCAACAAGGAGTTGAGACCAGAAACTTAAAGAGAATTGACTTATTTATTTGAGTGGATCTGCTGGAGCATCAGGCAGATTTAGTCATTTCAGTGTGTTCCTGGGGAGGGCAGGAGGCATCCATGAGAAGGAACACTGTGTTGTAAATAACCAGACAGAAAAGAGCTTGCTTGTCTTTTCATTCCAAAGCAGCTGGGCCTCTTCTTTTAGCTGTGATCCCCTTCCAGGCCTTGATGGGAGCAGGAAGTCTTCCACAAGACTTGCCCACAGCTTCAGGATTCTGAAAGCAGTGGGACTTTAGATAGGCAAAAATGGATAGCCACACCTCGGGTCCTGTGTCCCTTTTTTTCAAAGGGATCATGACACACCATAGAGGATTTCAGGAATAGCCACCAACCTGCCTAGGACTCCAGTCCCTTCAGGCTTAGCCTCTTAGCTGGATGATTTCAAAGACCAAGAGCAAACCTCTGTCCCTACCACCTCCATCCCAGATGGGTTTTCACCAAAAGGCCAGGGCCTCCCTCAGGATGCAGAGGTATTAATGAACTTCATGAATTGATTACCAAACACATGAGGAATCAATTAATTTTTCTTTATTTAGCACCGCCGTTATACAGAGGAACCAGTCTGAAAATAAATGCAAACATTATTTCAAGTAGGAAAACAAGAATAAACTTCTTGATTGGTTTACATGGATCCTAAGTTAGCTGAAGAGAGCCCTTGTGGGGTGCTCACAAATATAGATCCCGCTGTCATTTGTATTCAAGGATTGCTCCATGCACAGTGCTGCTTTCCCTGAGTTGAGTGAAGCTGGAAAGAAGCTGGAATTTGTCCCATCTGTGAACACCTGCTGTTCCAGATCCCAGGGTCTGTGTCTCGGCCACATTTAACCAGCTAACTACTTGTTCTTATTGTGCTCTCACGTGGCAACCTTTCTTCTGAAACTCTTGTCATCACATTTTAGCAGAAGTGAAAATATTAGCAGAAAGGTTAGTGGCCAAGACAGAAATAGAATCCAGGAGTCTGTGTCCTTTCTCTCGCCATACCTGCTGGAGCATGGTTCCTCTCCAGACTGAAGACTCAGTGTTTCCAACTCTACCAGACAGCCTTTCTAACAGTCGACTTTCTTCTTGCCCCTGAAAGTTTGTCTTACTCTTAAACATTCTTTGCGTTTTCCTTTACATGTGATTTTTCATTCAACAACATGGGACTTGGTCCATGTGATATCAGTAAATGCCTTGCTCTGAAGAAACTGATCGACAAACATTTTCAGGCTGTGAGTTTTCGTGCTGAGAACGTTTTGTGTTATAAAACCAGCACAGGCTAGAGGGTCAGACCTGGTTTGAAAGTCTCTTTCATGTACTGGCTCTTTGGTCTCAGAAAATTGCTCAACTTCTCTGAACTTACTTGAAACTAGGATATTAGTGTTTCTCTGACTGAGGTGTGAGGATGAAATTATCTAATGTATGCAAAGCACTTGGTACAATGTCTGATATACAGGAGGTACTCAATAGTTGTTAGCTTCCTCCCTTCTCCCTTCCCTTCTTTAGGTTGGGGCAGGGACACAGAAACATAAAATTTCATAACATTTACACTGTAGGTAAAGAGATGAGAATAGCATGGTGACATAATTTGAGAAAAATTCTCATACTAAATTTCTTGATACTCATTCTAAAGTGGGAATATTAGGAACTGAGGTCAGTTGCAGCTAGCATGCTTAGGAAAGACTTCATGGAGGAGTAGGATTTGAACTGGCCCTGGAAGATATCTCAGACGGAGTACTCGGGGAAGCGATGAACAGTAAGAAATATAGAGATAGAATAAGAATGACACAAGCCTCAATTTTCCCACTGGCAAAAATGAAGTGAATAGAATAACAAGTAAAAAGCCGACATTAGGCACCCACCAGGTGTTAGGCACTGTCTTAAGTGCTTTATATGCCAACTCGTTTGTTCTCACAATAGGTATGATTGTTGTCTCAATTACAGAGTTGAAAATAGGCTCAGAGAGATTAAGTAATCTACCGGAAATTAAATAGTAGGTAGTGGAGCTGAGGTGGAAACCAAGGAGGGTCTGACCACAGTGCCCACCCTCCTAACACACAGCAGCTGCTTCAGTTACTTCCCAGTTTCCCTCACTGGGTACTGAGGGTCAGTGAACATACTCTGAACAAATGCAAAGCATCACACACGTGCAAAATGGTGGCATTATTCTTCTTAATGATGCCAGGTGAGAGGTGAACAAGAAGCCAGCTAAAAACGAGGGGAGAAAAATTGCAGGATAGCACTCAGGTGCAGTGACATTGGGCAGGTTTAGCAGCGCATGTGCCTCGCCATCCCTTCTAGCAAATCTGGGGCCTGACACACATCACATTTCCTCTTGGGACAATGCTCTGGGTGGCCAGTCCCCGGCCACCAGAGTAGGTATTGGAGACCAAAAACCCTATTTGCCATCTGGCATTAGGGCTTGTGCCTTGAGTGTGATCCTCTCCTGACCAGGACATCCGTCTTCTAGTGCACGTGACTGGTGATCAGTACTTGGCCTGCTAGTGACCGTGATGGAAGATCTCCACTCCAAGGGCATTGCCATGGAAGGAAGCCCACCCTTATTCGCCGTATAAATATTTAGCCATTTTAATGTATTTGCTCTGGGCCTGTTCTTCTTCTGTCTCTGCTGTGTTGACTCTGTTTAAATATAGGTTATTATATTGATGTCATTTATTTAAGTATGGATACAGGCAGCATTACTTCAGCTCCCAACCCTGCTCCCCACCTCCCTTTTTTTTTTTTAAATAACGCATAACACAATATCCCTTCTTTGAGGACATCAAATAAATGGTTTTTGTTCAGAAGTATATCTGATGAAGCTGCTGCTTTGGAAATTTGTTCCTAGGCAGACCTCTTGACCTCCTTTTGAACAGAGTAAATGAACGTTGCTATCATTTTATGCCACAGATCCACTCTGGAGCTGGAATTGGAGGCACGCATCCAGTTACTGAGTTTGGAGAGCCCTTGGTGGCATCGAGATACAAGCAGCCGGGCACTGTTGGCTCCTCCTCCTCCTCTGGAGGTTTCTCAGAGGTGGGGTGGGACCAGAGGCCCTTCTTGGCTTCCATACCTCCCTACGATAAGCCCCTGTACGTGTGGCTGGGGCTGGAGAGCAGCAAAGCCAGTGTTTATAGTCTGGACTCCCCCAAGAGCTGTATTTTCAGACCCCCGGGGAGCAAGTGACTCAACAGAACTGTTTTCTGGGTCTCATATGAGTCTAACGAGGGGAAATCAGTTAATAGCAGCTGTCTGTGATGGCCTGATCACAAAGCTGTGTCTTTCTAATCCTCCTTGCAAATCAAAGGGAGGGGAATCCCCCGAGCCCAGGCATACACGTGAAGAGAAAGCACCGTCAAGTAACAAAAACATCTAAAAAGGTCAGCAGAAACTCAGGGGGCTGTTGGAAATTCTCATCCCCTGCCTCTCTGTGGGGCTCAGTAGGCAGAGGGAGTGGGTGAAGACTACCAACCCGACTGCACGCACAGGCGACCTAGCCACAGGAAATGTGCAGGGCAGCAAAGGCTGGGAGGAAGGCTTCTCTTCCATCTGTGAACCTCAGACCCACTGGCAGTTTGGCCTTGTTTTTTGAGGAAGATAGGAGACAATTGGCCAGAAACCTTGTTAGTCCTTGGCTAACTGCAGAATTGTACACCATTGGCGAATGCACCATGTGAATGGGCACGCACTGTTGCAGTTCAACAACGGCCCATGTCATTTCCTGCAGTGGGCCCGAGATCACTGACAGGATGTCGCCGAGGTTGGGCTGGAGGTGGAAAGAGCACACCAGCCACTGTGTGCAGCCTTCTTACAACTGTGGCCCCGTTTGAGACCCGGAACCAACACGTGTTAACCTCAGCCCTATCGGGGCCAGTGGAACAGCATGCCGACAGTGGAACCGGAGCTCTTCACGCCTACATCTGTGGCCCAGTAGCTGCCGGCCAGGGTTTCCATCGCATCCTCTTGCACGCGCACCTCAGGAGAAGTAGGCCAAGGATACAGCCACCCTACGGTGTTGCACAGTTTTCTTGCATGTTTATTTCGGCCAAATGGCAGACACAGTTTTACCTCATTGCGTTTCCTCTAAACTCAGTGGTGTAGGCAATGGCTAAAATGAGGTGGAAGCAGGGTTATTATCAATCCCTTTTTGACTGAGTGTATGTTTGTGGAAAGCTGTGGAGATTCCTTTCTCTTCATCTGTGTTGGCTCAGACTGAGCCAATATCTTCTTTAGGGGCTCTCCTACTAGGCAGTGTTTCTCTGCATTGCCTGTGTGTTTCACGATGAAATAAGAGGTGCGAATTTTGTCAAGATTGCAAGTATTCTCATCATAAACACAAAATAATTTCAAGTTTTCTCCCTCATTCTTCTTTTCCTCCTCTCTTCTCAGCCACTGCTGGTGGGCTCTGTGTAGGATGGATTTCTTCAGGTTGGAAATGTTGAGAATTGGTGATAATGGTAGAATAGTTGTGAGTCCAACAGGAATGTGAATTGAAATGTATATTTTTCATAGCAGCCTGCTACATTTACAGTCATAATACATTCATTTTCTTCATATCTTTTGTGGACTCAACACTTTTGGGTACCGAGAGGTTCGGAGCATTTCCCAGAATTGCACAGCTTGTCAGTGACAGAGTCAGAAACAAAAGGCAGGCTGCTTGACTCCCACAACAGTTTTTTCTTCAAGCCAAATTGAAGTTTGGTCCATTTACCACAAATATTTTGAAAGGAAAATCCCCCACAGCCTTTCAGATTTTCCCAGAAAACAATTGTCATGCAGACCTTCAAGCAGGCTGGAATGCTAAAAGCTTATCAGTTCTTTATTCTAGAACTGATAGTTGATATTCTGTGGGCTGAAGCTGAAGAAAAATGATTTTTTTCCATAACGGAATGATTTCTAATTTTCCAGAGCTTGGCAAAACTAGGCCAGTGAATAGTAAAACCAGATTTGTGACACTCAAACTCTAAAATATTTGGTCTGACTTTTCCTCACAGTAAATATTGAATATTCTCCGAGCTGGGAGAGATGGGAAGGGCATGTGATGGGGAGTTGTGGGGGGAAGCATGAGTCTGCAAGTGTGGCCCTCCAGACCTGCCCTTGGGGAGGCTTACCCTGTTCCCACACTACACCCAGAACACCCTTCCCTCCTTTCTTGTCCTCCCTCTGCCTCTTGCCCTCCCCTGTTTCCCCACCCTTTCCCTCTCACTCCCAGCTCCTGTACAGCAGGTGGGTTGGGGGCAGACACTGTCATGGTTGGGGAGCAAGAGGAGAGCATGCTGAAAACTACTCCAGGCCTTTCTCTCAGCCGTGGTGATGAAAGGACTCAATGAACCTTAACAATTTCTCACAGGAAAATTCCTGCCTCTGTCTTCTTAAAAGTAAGGCATTCAGCAACCCTTAACAGAGAGGATTAAAACTCAGAATTTCTAACTTGTACAAGGCCTGTTTATATAGAAAGGCTCGATCACTATCATATTTGACAATGAGGATCATCTTGATACCAAAAGTAACATTTTAAAAAAGTGTACATCAAACCAGCCATTTTTAATACAAAGAGAAAAAAACATTATGCCTTCAGAGCCGCTGGGAAGCCGAGCCCTGTCATTTGGAGAGTGCTAGATTTGGCATCGGGCAGGCAGTTTGTGAGCAGAGTCGGCTCCCACAGTGTCTCTGTCCTCATAGGTGCCCCTTCTGGAGCTGGCCTGGTCTCCCACTGGGCTGCCTCTTTTCTTGGTAGCTGTATCAGGACAGTCAGTGTCCAGCCCTACCGGCCCAATTAAAGTGATCTTGAAACCTCTTTGACTCTCTTTGTGTTAGACTGTGGCAGGTTTCTGGCAGCGAGTGGGTGGCAGGAAAAAGCAGATGTTCTTATGGACGTAGGAATGGGCGCCTGAGGCTGCCACATGACTCCCGTAGCTCAGCCCACCCCTTAGACTCTGTTTTACGTAGACATGGGTTCCATGAAGAGCTTTTGTTTTCAAGCCTACTGTGGGCCTCAGAAACAATGAGCCACATGCATCTTGGGCCACTGAAAACCACCAAAAAACCTAAACAGAATTCAGCTAAGATTGCCTCAAATGCTTGATACTATAGAAGCTGAAGCCATTTACCTACTTGATTTATGGCTATTAGTGGCAGAATCCAAATGGAATTCTGTTACAGGATTAGGCTTGTTAAAGTGTTAAAATGTAAAATTTTGATAATGTCCTCATGTATTTTTGGATGGTAGACCCGTTTGTTCATTACTTTTAGAAAGCAAAATTCTCTGGGCCAGGAATGAAGGCCTGGAGAAGGCACCCATCTGTGGGTCCAGGCCGAGAGTTCCTCTCTCTCCTCTCCTCTGCCCAGTGCTTCTTAGGAGGGAAAGAGGGCAGGGAGGCCTGCAAACCCCTCTTCCTTTCTGAACTACTGATCTCAGGCGGGTGACTCTAGTTCCCTCTGTGGAAGATGGGGATTACAAAATTGCCTCTCACCTCCCCCACAGAAAGCTAAATGAGGGCATGTGCCATATCCTTAGGTCCTTAAAAAACTCTGTACATATTGAGTTATTGTTTTGCTGACCATGAATATCTCTTCTGCTGACCTAACCGGGCCAGATATACCATCCTAACCTATTCTGTCCCTGGCTGACCACAAACTCCCTCTTTTCTGTCACCTTCTAAGAGTTAAATAAAAGGATCTTCTTCCATCAAAGGCTGTGCCTTTAGGCCTGACAGTCCTCACTGATTTTTCCAGGGCTGTCCCTTTATCTCTTCTGTCCACCATTTTCCAATACTCACCATGGGCTGTCAGATACTCTGTGGCTAGTGTGGAGGCCCTAGCAAAGATAATTCTAATACATCAGTGTCGGGTAGATCAGACTAGACCCACAGAGTGGCCCGTAAAGCAGAGGGTATTCTGGATCAGGAGCAGGAGGTGCAAGCGGGATGTGCGTAGAGCCCAGATGTAGTCTGGTCACTCATAGTTGAAGAAAGATGAATCAACTGAAAGCATGTGGTCCCCCCAGAGAGTGGTGGAGAGCCGAGCTGAATTGGTCAGCAGACTCCAGCCTCGCCCTTGGGGCTGATGGTTTCTTTGGGCTGGTTTATTCTGTTGCCTCTTGTCTCCAGGTATTTTCTCTCCTAAGCTACTTTTTTGATACTTGGTGGAAACATTTTTGTTTGTGTGTTCATTGTTTTTTTTTTTATCCCCAGGACCTTCTGCCTTGTGACCAGAATGGCCACCCATCTGCCTAACTAGTTCATCTGGTCTTTAACTGATTCCTGTCTCTCCATCTCTTTTCTGTAGCTTATAATGTAAGTCCTGCTCTCTGGGAAAGCAGGACCTATTGGGTTGTTCATGAATCCGTACCCTGAAGTCTCTTCTTCTCTAGAAAGCTTCATTGTTGCCTTAAACTGAACGTAGATGGTGAACTACAGTGTACAGAAGGCTTGACTAGGATGCATTTAGACTCACTAGATAATGCAAGGGAAAACTTAGAACCCAGGGGCATGAGCTTTGAAGGGAAAAGTCTTGTCCCCCATTTTGCCTTGGGAGACGAGCACTCAAAATGAGACTTAAGGTCTATGTGACATGACAGGAGGGGTCATTTCTAGTTCAGGTGTGCCTGAAGCATCTTACAGCCAAGTGGGCAGTACAAGGGAGCTCTGGGAGTAGGTGGTCTCTGTATATAAATCAAATGGAGACAATTATATAAAGTGATTTTATATATTACTTATATATATATGGGGCTACCTACTTCCCCCAGTAGTTTGATTATTCTCCCTCCTGAAAAGTAGACTTTAAGCAGATTCTGTCTTCTCCTGACTTCATGTGTAATCATGACCATTAAAAAAAACATCTTCCCCTTAGCCCAGGAGTCCCACTCTGGCCTTTGGATTTGTAGTTGATGGTAGTAGGGGTGTGTTGTATGTTCTAAGTAAGCCATACTTTTAGAGAAATGGCAAAAATAGCAGATGCAATTTCAGTTAAATTTTTTGTTGCTTTCTGAATATAACTGCAAATATTTGTTCTTAGTCAGCAGTAGGCCATATGCCAGCAGAAGGAAATCAGAGGTGGGTTTTCTATCTAAACAAACAAGGTATACATCAGCAAAGGAGAACTACAGACAATGATAGGGACTAACATTAAGCATTTACTAGTAGTCAGGTACAGTGCTGGGGACTTTATATGCAGTATCCAGTTTAGTGAAACCCTGTGAGCCAAGTGTTCTCATACTACCTGAGAGGTTATGAAACTTGCCCAATGTCACACAGCTAGTAAATGGTAGAAGCCAGGATCTTAATTCAAGTCTATCTGACTCCCAAGCCCACACTCTTACTACTGGGCAAACTGCTCTTGCCCAAATTTATCACCAAGCATCAGAAGCCCCATTCTTCCCAGTGGAGCAATGCAGCAGGGAAGCGCTTCGGAAGTGTCAGTCAGAACTCATTTTTGGAGACCAGGTAGTGTTAAGACCCCATTTATAACTTGTAAGAGTATTTTATATGTTATTTTAAGACTGTAGTTTTCTAGATTTCCTCAGAGGACAGCACTTCTATAGGCTTCTGCCCAAGCTGTGATTATTACTAATCAGTGTTATTAGGAAATGTTTCCACTCTATCATTTCGCTGAACATGGATTTAGTAAACTACAACAATTTAGTAAGATGGTGCAATTAGCAGAATCCTGAGTTTGGTTCTAGGCTTCCCTTCGGTGGTTTGGCTCTCCTGACTCATGATAAGAAGGGAGAAGATTAGTAGCAAAGCCCTGAGAAGCATGTTTTCCTGCCATTGGAGAGTGAAATGTTTTCTTCTCCATTCACTCCTCCATTGGAAGTGGAAATGGGCTGAGTATCATCTGAGGTACATCAGTAGTTTGATTTTGGGCTCTATATGGTATAATGTTAATAGTTCTACACAATAAAACCATCATCTCAGTACAAGTATGGTAACAGTGAAATAATCATGAAATTGAGAAAAATTTGGTCTGAATATTTTACTAAAGGCCTTATCTTTTAACCAGCAAGTTTCTAAGGATGTACAGTGCCTTTACCTCTCTTATTTCCCCTGTGTGTATGGTAATGTGCTTTGGATGATAGGTATTCAATCATTTTTTTCATCACATCATCTTTTAGAAGAATCCTCTAAAAAATAGAGCTTACCTATTTAGATCTCTCATAAGCTTCACATTTTTCTTACCACCATGACAGACGGATATATCATTTTCTTCATTGGTAGATAAAGCACAGAGTATTTTCAAAGCAACGCTAGTCTCTTATTGACCTTTTTTTTCTTTTTAGTGAGATTTGATTTTTTTTTACTATGGTATCATTGATATACACTCTTATGAAGGTTTCACAAGAAAAACAATGTGGTTATTACATTCACCCCTATTATCAAGTCCCGCCCCATAACCCATTGTAGTCACTGTCCATCAGTGTAGTAAGATGCTACAGAGTCCTATTTGTCTTCTCTGAGGTACACTGTCTTCCCCGTGATCCCACACACACCATGTGCACCAATCATTATACCCCACAATCCCCTTCTCCCTACCTCCCCAACCCCTCCTCTTTGGTAACCACTAGTCCCTTCTTGGAGTCTGTGAGTCTGCTGCTATTTTGTTCCTTCAGTTTTGCTTCATTATTGTGCTCCACAAATGAGGGAAATCATTTGGTATATGTCTTTCTCTGCCTGACTTATTTCACTGAGCATAATACCCTCCAGCTCCATCCATGTTGCCACAAATGATAGGATTTGTTTCTTTCTTAAGGCTGAATAGTATTCCATTGTGTATATGTACCACATCTTCTTTATCCATTCATCTACTGATGGACACTTAGGTTGCTTCCATATCTTGGCTATTGTAAATAGAGCTGCAGTAAACATATGTCTTTTTCAAACTGCGCTGCTGCATTCTTAGGGTAAATTCCTAGGAGTGGAATTCCTGGGTCAAATGGTATTTTTATTTTTAGTTTTTTGAGGAAACTCCATATTGCTTTCCACAATGGTTGAACTAGTTTACACTCCCACCAGCAGTGTAGGAGGGTTCCCCTTTCTCTGCATCCTCACCAGCATTTGTTGTTCCTAGTCTTTCCTATGTTTGCCATCCTAACCAGTGTGAGGTGGTATCTTGTTGTGGTTTTTATTTGCATTTTCCTGATAATTAGCAACATGGAGCATCTTTTCATGTGTCTGTTGGCCACCTGAATTTCTTCCTTGGAGAATTGTCTCTTCATATCCTCTGCCCATGTTTTGATCTGGTTATTTGCTTTTTGGATGTTGAGGCATGTGAGTTCTTTATGTATTTTGGATGTTAACCCCTTGTTGGATATGTCATTTACAAATATATTCTCCCATAGTGTAGAACGCACTTTTTATTCTGCTGATGGTGTCCTTTGCTGTACAGAAGTTTTTTAGCATGATGTAGTCCCATTTGTTCATTTTTTATTTTGTTTCCTTTACTCAAGGAGATGCGTTCAGGAAAAAGTTGCTCATGTTTATGTTGAAGAGATTTTTGCCTATACTTTCTTCTAAGAGTTTTATGGTTTCACAACTTACATTGAGACCTTTGATCCATTTTGAGTTTACTTTTGTATGTGGGGTTAGACAATAATCCAGTTTCACTCTCTTATATGTAGCTGTCCAGTTTTGCCAGCATCAGCTGTTGAAGAGGCTGTCATTTCACCATTGTATATCCATGGCTCCTTTATTGTATATTAATTGACCATATATGCTTGGGTTTACATCTGGGCTCTCTAGTCTGTTCCATTGGTGTATGGGCCTGTTCTCGTGCCAGTACCAAACTGTCTTGATTACTGTGGCTTTATAGTAGACCTTGAAGTCAGGGAGCGTAATCCCCCTGCTTTATTCTTCCTTCTCAGATTGCTTTGGCTATTCGGGGTCTTTTGTGGTTCCATATGAATTTTAGAATGATTTATTCTAGTTCATTGAACAATGATATTGGTATTTTGATAGGGATTGCATTGAATCTGTAAATTGCTTTAGGCAGGATGGCCATTTTGACAATATTAATTCTTCCCATCCGTGAGTATGGGATGTGTTTCCATTTATTAGTAACTTCTTTAATTTCTCTCATGAGTGTCTTGTAGTTTTCAGAGTATAAGTCTTTCACTTCCTCGGTTAGGTTTATTCCTAGGTGTGTTATTCTTTTTGATGCAGTTATGAATGGAATTGTTTACCTGATTTCTCTTTCTACTAGCTCATCGTTAGTGTATAGGAATGCCACAGATTTCTGCGTATTAATTTTGTATCCTGCAACTTTGCTGAATTCAGATACTAAATCAATAGTTTTGGAGTAGATTCTTTAGGGTTTTTTATGTACAATATCATGTCATATGCAAACAGGGACAGTTTGAATTCTTCCTTGCCAATCTGGATGACTTTTTTTCTTTGTTTTGTCTGATTGCTGTGGCTAGGACCTCCAGAACTATGTTGAATAAAAGTGGGGAGAGTGGCCATCCTTGTCTTGTTCCCGATCTTAAAGGGAAAGCTTTCAGCTTCTCACTGTTAAGTATAATGTTGGCTGTGGGTTTGTCATATATGGCCTTTATTATGTTGAGGTACTTGCCCTCTATACCCATTTTGTGTAGAGTTTTTATCATGAATGGATGTTGAATTTTGTTGAATGCTTTTTCAGCATCTGTGGAGATGATCATGTGGTTTTTGTCCTTCTTTTTGTTGATATGATGGATGATGTTGGTGGGTTTTCGAATATTGTACCATCCTTGCATCCCTGGAATAAATCCTACTTGATCATGGTGTATGATCCTCTTGATGTATTTTTGAATTCGATTTACTAATATTTTGTTGAATATTTTTGCATCTATGTTCATCAGGAATATTGGTCTGTAGTTTTTTTGTGGTGTCTTTGCCTGGTTTTGGTATTAGAGTGATGCTGGCCTTGTAGAATGAGTTTGGGAGTATTCCCTCCTCTTCTACTTTTGGAAAACTTTAAGGAGGGTGGATATTAGGTCTTCATTAAATGTTTGATAAAATTCAGAGGTGAAACCATCTGGTTGAGGCATTTTGGTCTTAGGTAGTTTTTAGATTACCAATTCAATTTCCTTGCTGTAAATTGATCTGTTCAGATTTTCTGTTTCTTCCTGGGTCAGCCTTGGAAGATTGTATTTTTCTAGAAAGTTGTCCATTTCTTCTAGGTTATCCAGTCTGTTAGCATATAATTTTTCATAGTATTCTCTCATAATTCTTTGTATTTCTGTGGTGTCAGTAGTGATTTTTCCTTTCTCATTTCTGATTCTGTTATGTGTGTAGACTCTTCTTTTCTTGATAAGTCTGCCTAGGGGTTTATCTATTTGTTTATTTTCTTGAAGAACCAGCTCCTGCTTTCATTGATTCTTTCTATTGTTTTATTCTTCTTGATTTTATTTTTTCTGTTCTAATCTTTATTATGTCCCTCCTTTTACTGACTTTGAGCCTCATTTGTTCTTCTTTTTCTAGTTTCATTAATTGTGAGTTTAGACTCTTCATATGGGATTGTTCTTCTTTCCTGAGGTAGGCCTGTATTGCAGTATATTTCTCTCTTAGCACGGCCTTTGCTGTGTCCCACAGATTTTGCAGTGTTGAATTATTGTTGTCATTAGTCTCCATATTGCTTGATCTCTGTTTTTATTTGGTCATTGATCCATTGATTATTTAGGAGCATGTTATTAAGCCTCCAGGTGTCTGTGGGCTTTTTCATTTTCTTTGTGTTACTTATTTCTAGTTTCATACCTTTGTGATCTGAGAAGCTGGTTGGTACAATTTCAGTCTTTTTGAATTTACTTAGGCTTTTTTTGTGGCTTAGTATATGATCTATTCTTGAAATGTTCCCTGTGCACTTGAGAAAAATGTGTATCCTGTTTTTTTTGGTTGGAGTGTTCTGTAGATGTCCGTTAGGTCCCTCTGTTCTAATATGTTGTTCAGTGCCTCTGTCTCCTTACTTATTTTCTGTCTGGTTGATCTGTCCTTTGGAGTGAGTGGTGTGTTGAAGTCTCCTAAAATGAATGCATTGCATTCTATTTCCCCCTTTAATTCTGTTAGTATTTGTTTCACATATGTAGGTGATCCTGTGTTGGGTGCATAGATATTTATAATAGTTATATCCTCTTGTTGGACTGACCTCTTTATCATTTTGTAATGTCCTTCTTTGTCTCTTGTGACTTTCTTTGTTTTGAAGTCTATTTTGTCTGATGCAAGCACTGCAACTCCTGCTT
Organism: Smutsia gigantea; assembly: GCA_032199065.1. Classification (NCBI taxonomy): domain Eukaryota; kingdom Metazoa; phylum Chordata; class Mammalia; order Pholidota; family Manidae; genus Smutsia; species Smutsia gigantea. The sequence goes on from JAVSCE010005202.1 coordinate 196,081, forward strand.
TTTTCTCCCTATTAGTTGCATGAAATATCTTTTTCCATCCCTTCACTTTCAGTCTGTGTATGTTTGTAGGTTTGAAGTGAGTCTCCTGTAGGCAGTATATAGATGGATCTTATTTTTTTATCCATTCAGTGACTCTGTGTCTTTTGATTGGTGCATTCAGACCATTTACATTTAGGGTGATTATCGATAGGTATGTACTTATTGCCATGGCAGGCTTTAGATTCATGGTTACCGAACATTCAAGGGTAATTCCCTTACTATCTTACAGTGTAATTTAACTCACTTTGTATACTATTACAAACACAACCTAAGGGTTCTTATTTTTTTCTTCCTCCTTTTTCTTCCTCCTCCATTCTTTGTATGTTATGAATCATATTCTGTACTCTTTGTCTATCCCTTGGGTGACATCTATATAGTCTTAGGAATACTTCCATCTATAGGAGTCCCTCCGAAATGCACTGTAGAGGTGGTTTGTGGGAGGTAAATTCTCTCAGCTTTTGCTTATCTGAAAATTGTTTAATCCGTCTTTCAAATTTAAATGAAAACCTTGCCAGGTAGAGTATTCTTGGTTCAAAGCCCTTCTGTTTCATTGCATTAAATATATTATGCCACTCCCTTCTGGCCTGTAATGTTTCTGTTGAGAAGTCTCATGATAGCATGATGGGTTTTCCTTCGTGTGTGATCTTTTTTCTCTCTCTAGCTGCTTTTAAAATTCTGTCCTTATCCTTGATCTTTGGCATTTTAATTATTATATGTCTTGATGTTGTCTTCCTTGGGTCCCTGTGCTGGGAGATCTGTGCACCTCCATGGCCTGAGAGACTATCTCTTTCCCAAGATTGGGGACGTTTTCACCTATTATCTCCTCAATGACACTTTCTATCCGTTTTTCTCCCTCTTCTTCTTTTGGTACCCCTGTAATGTGAATATTGTTCCTTTTTGGATTGGTCATACAACTCTCTCAATATTCTTTCTTTCTTAGAGATTCTTTTTTCTCTCTGCACCTCAGCTTCTTTGTATTCCTCTTCTCTAATTTCTATTCCATTTACCATCTTTTCTACTACTTTTAATCTGCTTGTAAATCCCTCCATTGTATGTTTCATTTCAGATATGGAATTTCTTAATGATTGAATCTCCATCCTAAATTCGTCCCTGAGTGCTTGAATATTTTTCTGTATCTCTATGAACATGTTTATGATTTTTACTTTGAGCTCTCTTTCAGGAGGATTGGTGAGTTCAGTTTCACTTGGGCCTTTTTCTGGTGTTTGTGAGATTTTGGTCTGAACCAGGTCCCTTTAATGTTTCCTATTTGTATGTGGCATCCTGTAGTGCCCAGAAGCTCTTGTCTCTGGAGCTGCTCAGCCCCTGGAGTGATGTCGGGGGTTTGCAGAGGAGCTGTGCTGGTGCCTGGGGGGAGTAAAGAGCTGTTTCCTGATTCCCGGCTGCAGTGTCCGTCTCCACTATCCAAACCAGTGGGCCAAGCACACAGGTGTAAGCCTCTGTGCTTTGCGTTTGTAGCTGCCAGAGGCGGGGCCTACCTCTGGCTAGCCTGACACCAGGGCAGGGACTGCTGGTTTGCAAGCCTGTGCCAGCAGGCCAGGTGGAAGGCACAGCAGGCTGTGTATCAGGTGGGGGGCCTCAGAGATGAGTAGCCAGCCAGGGGGATGGAGCACCTGATGCTCCTGAAAGTTCCCAACCTGCTGGGAAGAGCATGCCCACACAATTTTGTCCACCTATCCCTTCTCCCGCACAGCAAGCTCCATGCAATCCCTGCCCCTTCAGAAGCCCTCTGGCTGCTAGGAAGCCTCTCAGACTGTCCGCCTTTCCTTTGCCCCAGAGCAGCCAGATGTGGATCTCTATACTCCACAAATGGCTGGAATCTATGTCTCTCCAAGTATCCTGCCTGTCTTAGCTTTCCAACCCCACTAATCTCCAGAGCACCATGCAATGTAGGTTGGTGCTCCCAAAGCAGATCTCCAGGGCTGGGTGGTCAGCAGTCCTAGGCTTCCACCCCCTCCCTGCTCTGTTTCTCTTCCTCCTGCCGGTGCGCTGGGGTGAGGGAATGGCTTGGGTCCCACTGGATTGAGGCTTTGGTACGTTACCCTATTTCTTGAGGTCTACTCTTTACTCCAGGTCTATGGTGCCTGGCCCAACCTTCCTTCCTGTTGCTCGTTTAGGATTAGTTGTATTAACTGTATTTTCGTATTATATGTGGTTTTGGGAGGAGTTGCCTGTCTCACCTCTCATGCCACCATCTTTAATCTCTGCCCTCTTATTTTAGCCATCTTTTTAGCTATCTTCTTTTAGCTATCTTTTTCTTACTGAGATTTTTACACAAATCCTTTGCAATGAAGTAAAACTTAGGAAAGACTAAGACTGGTAGAAATGATCAGGTACTAAACTATATCCTGATGTAGAAAATTGTGATTTAGTGTTCTATTATTAGATCCAATTGTCTGAAGCATATGGCATATCCTAATTTATTAACCTATGTAGCATCATTCTAAGAAAATAACAATTGTTTACATTTATTGAATATTTACTGTGTGCCAGACACTTTGTTACTGTACCTTATGTTGATTATCATATTTAATTTTCATAACAATTCTGTAAGATAGGCATTAAAATATGAACAGATAAACCCAAAAGTTTAAATAACTTTCCCAAGGTTCACAGTGTCAGAGGCAGAATTTGAACACAGGTTTGTTGGACTCCAAAGCCCATGCCCTTTGGACATTGCACAGAGAAATGAACATCATTCCTTATTCATATTCCTGGATATGAATATTTGTTTCATATCGTTATTTGACCATGTAAAGCCATTGTAACTGAAGAGATATCATATGCAAGTTTTACCAGTCCAGATGAAAAGCTGGAATACAAAAGAATATGAGGGATAGGATCAGTTAATACTCAGTGGAATGCAGCAATATCTGATCATCACTTCAGAGTAGCTAGAGACTCAAGAGCCTACTTGGCACACAAAGAGCTTGGAAAGGTTGTCTTTGCTAATAGAGCACCTCTACCTTTATTTCCTTACCTGACCTCGCCATTGTGCCCCTCCTCAGCCCTCAGTTAAGCTGCCATTGGTATAGGATTTATAATGTCTTTGGTCCATTCAAGATACAGCAACAGAGGTGTGGCTGAAGAGCTGGACAATGAAGAATGGAAACAATTCCTATTTCTGTTAAAATCAGGGTGGCAATAAAACCAGAGCTAGCCCTCAGGACAGACCGAGATGGTCTGACCAGGTGCTTATTCCAGATACTAAATGCCTAGTACCCTTCTCAGCGGGGATGTTTCCTTTGAGTGACCATGATGCTCAGTTTCTACCCATGACGGGAATGCTCAGACCTCGGGAAATGCTTGTGGTGTTAGTCATTTTGCAGCTTTCCAGGGAAGAATCTGTATTTTATTCTTCCTTCAGGTTTCTAAACAATAAAGGAAATTCTGTCAATGGGGATTAAGAATACAAATGAGGATTCTTTGAAGAGAAAGAATAGTTTCATGACTGAACCAAATGTGAAAATATTGTGTGGCATGGAACCACATGCATTAGATAATTTGAGAGTCCTTTTTAGGAACTTTAAATGTCGTGAGCTTTATTTTGCATAAGTAAGATTATATTAGTTTTCGCTTTAAATGAAGGGTGAGACTTTGGAGTTCTTTTGTTAGAATTCAACTAATATAAAAGAACGGTGTTATTCCTTTACAGATGTATCTTACTCCAATTTCACAAATTTGGAAATAAAACTGACTTTTAAGTTAACAAGGAAGAAACCACAGGCATCCAAATTTTAAATGATGGCTTTTATTTAGCACTAGTAATATCTTGAGTTTTGGATATAATCTTAAAATTTAAAGTTTGATAAAATGTGTATGTACACACCTTAATTCTCTGGTTAGCCTTCTCTCATTTAACTATATGACAACACCTCTCAATTCCAATTTATTCAGCATTTAGAAAGAATTGATTAGTGGTTTAAGCTCTGAAAAATGTCAGCCTGTTTCCTCCATTTTCTGTGTTTTGAATGACCAAAGGCTTTGCTAGATATTCTGGCTTAAAGATAAAATTGATGAAAGTCAGAGCTAAAGTTTTCCTACCTGTGTACTTATCAGTCTTCCCCTAAACCACAGTCTATCTTTTGATAGTTCTAATAATTAATTTGGCCTTCTCTCTCCTCCCCTCCCCTACCTTCTCCCTGTCTGTTCACAGGTTATCTTGACGAATCAAATTACAACCCATCTGAGTGGAGTCCCAGCTTCTCAGGCAGACCTGGTGTCTCCAGCTGATGATTTGTCTCTGTCTGAAGGTAAGGGATCTATCCTAGAGGGGCTGAAACTTGACACTGACATACAGCCCCACCACCTCTCCACCTCCTGTTGAGAGCTGGGAGATGGGGCTAATAGGCCCTGGCCAATGAACCCGGCTGAAGCCTGGCAATTTGGGCTCAGCCACTTTTCCTGGCATCTGATCCCTTATTTTTAAAGAGTCTCTTGTCCTGTCTGTAAGTAAGCTTCCTTTTTCACCCGACTGAGTGATCCTCACAGGCATCCATCACCTCTATCTTGAGGCTTGTCACTCCTCTGGAGGCTGCTTTGGGTCCTTAGTATGAAGGCTAGTGAACTGCACAGTGGCTTTGTTTTTGAGATGGATGCTCAAAGGCTGACTTTCCCAGTGGTCCCATAGCAATTTGGCCTTTGGTTTGGTGCTGGGTATTTTTGGACTGGCGAAAAGTGTACACCAGCAGCATGCACTAGGGATGTGACATTCCTGACCACCTTTAAAGAAAAATTAAGAAAAAATCTCCACATTGGTAAATCTGCAAAATTTTCTCCACCCTCCGATGCTAGCAAAGGTCAGGCTGTCTATAGTTTACGTAGCTAGGGGAATTACACCACGGAGCCAGTGGGTGGTTTCTAGTTTTATTGAAAGTTCTTACTTGACATTTCTGGGTTCTGCTAGTGGTAGTTAATTTCTCCCAGGGAAGAATGCTGTGGGCCCAGGTTGATGTGCTCGGGGCCCAGGCCCTTCTGCACTTCCCAGTTTCTGAGATTTATTCATGGTGGAATATGTGGGACTTCTATGTCTAGCAAGGCTCCTGACTGCCCAGGTGGTCTTCTGGTTTATGGTCTCAAAAATTGGAAGGACCACACCTCCGCTTTTTGGTGGTATTTTTCAGAGTGAAAACTAATTGTTTACTTACAAAATTACAAAATGCTCTGCATGCCTAATTTCTACATGCAGTGATGTATTATCATGCCCCCATCACTAGGACTGAAAACCTGAGTCACTTACTGTTCCTCCTTCCTTACATTCTTTTCATCATCATGTCTACCTGGTTCTTCTTTCCAAATATATATCTTATCTGTCCCCACTTTTTTGTAATTTGTATTGTGATCAGCTTACTAGATGCATAATTGGATTATTTTAATAAATTTCAAAATGACCATCTCAACACCAGCCTCTACCATTTCCATTCTGCCACAACCAAATTAAACATTCCCAATCCAGCTTCCTTTTACTCTGTCGCTCTCCTACTCAGAAATCTTGAGATTGCTGTGGCCCATTTTCTGAGAATGGGCTAAAATCAATAAACTAATTTAAAAATACTCAGGATTTTGTGGTTTGTTAGCTTGAAATCAGCCAGAGTGAAAGTATTTACACCATGGAAATCAGCAGATGCTAAAAATCAGGTTTTTCCCTTTTTCTTTTCTTTTGTGTGAATCAGCTTCCAAAACACTTCTAGAGGAAGTCAGTGCCTCTTAACTCCTCATAGTCTGTCCTTTCCTTCCTGTTCACCCTCAGTTCTTGCCAATACCTTAGGTGAAGCTCCTATATCAAGTGTGCCAACTTTCTGCTTGCTACTCCCCACTCCTGCCTGCCTGCTTCTGCAGAGACAGCTCACCATGCTATCTTGAATGACATTTCCCTTTTCCACTTCTACTGTGTCTTTCCTTCCCAAATCCTAACTCCTTCCAAGTTTGTTGAATGACCGTCTCTTCTGCAAAACCTTCTCTCTGGTTCCAGTCTGCTTTGGTCTCACTCTCTCTTCCTTATCCATGGCCCTTCTACCTGCTCAGCTATATAAAGAAAAGTTCTAGAAAAATTAATTTAACCTCTCATGGTTTCCCTACAGAATTTTTTAAGGACACAGGCTATCTTGTATTCCTTTTGTGTCCATGCTATGCCTGACTGACTTGCAAAGTTATGGGTACATAGTAGGCACTAAATAAATGCTGAACAAATAACATGGTAAATACTTTGTAAGAACAGTAACCGTGAGAGTCATATAAAGCACCTGTGAGCATGGTTGAAAATTGTTGTTATAATTATTTCATACACACATGCAAACACACACACATATCCAGTTTTGAGGAGAAGAAAATGTCTTGTTTCCTTATTAAAAGCCCGTAAGTGATAGCACTTTGCTTTGTCTTGGCTTCCTGGTTTATCTGAAGCAAAGTAGAGGAGCAAAAACCGATACAAATGAAATTGCTTTGGGCTCCAGTTGTAACCTCATCAAGAAAGTGGTAAAGCTATATTCATGGCAAGGGTGGAGTTAGCAGCTCACCCTTGGACAACTTGTTCTTATTAGGAAATCCAAAGGAGATTGGAAACAATGCATTTTTCTAGATCTTTTCCTTGTGTAGCTGAGCAGGTAAGGAGGCTAGAGAGAGAAATGTTTCTTCTGTAGTCTGTAATGAAATGAAGTTTCTTACCAGGGAAATAAAATAGACAAATATCTTAGGACATTTTATGCCTATTCAAATATATTTCAATGATTATAAATGCTACTGTGATGATTATGTATAAATTGCTTTGTTGTTTCCGGCATCCATTGTATCAGCTTTGCTGTTGTTATGTAGCTCTGTGATCTTGGGCAGGTCGTTTAATGACTTTGGACCTCAGTGTTTTTCTGTTCAATGACAGGTTGGCTGAATATAGGATTGCTCAAGTCTTTTCTGGCTTTACCATTGTGAGATCGTGATGTGGGCCTGAAGATCAGGAACATTCACTCATTGATGGTGTTTTAAAATTCTGATTTACAGAGCGGGAAGAATGGCCTTGTTATCCTAGATTAGCATGAGAGAAAGGATATTCAGAAATCTTGCCATTGATACTTTGGCATAACTATAATAGCCTCCTTTCCTCATATTGCTACCTCTTTTTTATTTTGAAAACACCTCTGGTGTAGTCTGTCTCTGTCTGTCCTTTGTGTTCTCTGTCTCTTTCCCACACAAACGTGCACACAAGAAGTGTGTGCAAACCAGTGAGAGTGAAAAACAAGCTGTGATGGGGATGGGGTGAGCAAGGGCCACCCTGTCCTGTAATAGATTTCAGCTGCAGAGCAGAGGCCCCTGCTTAACCAAGGCTCCTTTGAAACCAGTTGTGGGGTGAGAACAAGAGGCCAAGAGCAGCTAGCGATAAAATTATCTGAGTGGACCTGAGAGAAGTACCCAGCAGGGGCTGATTCAGGGAAATGAAGTCCCTTCTGCTCTGATGCAGAGCAGGGAATACAAGTGACCTGGCCCAACTGGGAGATCTCTTCCACGCCAGCAGATCCTGTACTATTAATATCTGCCAGCTGCAGGCCCAGAGCATCCCCCTGCTGAGATCAAAAGAGCTCCCATCTTAGCTGGAACAAGGTCATCTGCATGGGGCTGTAAAAGTGAGCCCTGGCTGGCTGCGGGACCTCTATGGGGGAGGAGAAGTCAGGAGATGGGGAGGTGCTCTCTCACGCTCCTTTAATCTTGGCTGACCAGCTGTTGCCCTCCCAGTGTTTGTAAAGTTGAGAGTTCTTTGTTTTTGTGTTGCTGGGGGTTTTTCCTTATTAAATTTGTGGCTGGGTTGTTGCTTGGATTATGTAGACCCATGTGCACTACTTAGGTCCACGGTACGATTCCCTTCATTGAGGTTTCATTCCACTGTTAAATTATCTGTCTCCCAGGTGGGAAAGCCAAAGAATGGAGAAGTGGACCCCAGAGGCCACGGGCTTCCCTGACATTGCTCCTGCGCTGTGGCTTTGTGCCTGAGAAAGAATGAGAGGGCAAATTGACTCGTTCCTATTTAGTTAAAATAACTCCTCATACTCTCAGTGTACTTTTCAACTTTCAGCCTTCCATTCATAAACATTATTTCATTCAGTGGGGAGGATGGAACTTTCAAGACTTAAGCAAATTGACCAATGTTATACTGTGAACCTAAGGGCAGAAATCAGGATTTTTGGTTTATAATCTGCATTGTTCTTGACCAGGCACTAGGAGTCAAAGTATTTTCTTCTTCAGTTTTTTGTTTTGTTGACAAAAACTCAGGCCACTAAGTAATTACAGGGTTCAGTGACTAGTCATTGACGATGTCACTGTGACTGCTCTGTGGCCAAGGACATGTTTCTCAGGTGCCCTTGCCAATTCTTCCTGGTGTATCGAAGATACTAAGGATGATTGGATGTCGATCGTAGGCAACATCCCTTATCCCTGTATTGATCAGTAGAGAAAGACTAATAGTCCAGCTGGCCTAAGACACCATATCCTTTTCTGAAGTCACCGGGGATTTGAGTAGAACTGGCTGAGCCCCTGACTACCCAGGCCCAGTTAGTAGGTAAGACTGATGTATGGCAAAGTGGGCCTTGTGCAAGATTGAAGTTCTGCTAAACCTAGACCATTGGCTTTCTCCCCTCAGATTATTTCATGGGAAAGCGGTTACTTCAGTGTGGTGACACAGTGCATTTCAGGAGCCCCAGATGGCTCCATGGAAAGGAAGACATATGAGGCTGCCTTCCTGGCATTTCCAGCATCTGGCACATTAGCATCTTTTTATCTGCATTAATAGTTTTTGATTGATAATAGCACTTAAAAACTAAAAATTAAAAGTGCATGGATGGGTCAAGGAAAGAACAGAGAGAAAAGGCAGCACTTACTAGAACCAAGAGTGGTTTCTAGTTTTAGTACTGGAAGCCTTTGTATTCCGGTGAACTGATGGCTGGTTTCCTGTGCAGGAGAAAGTATTTTGGGATTCATATTCCCCAGCAAACCATCCTTGCAAAAAGCTGGAGCCCATTTGAAAGATTATATACAAGTGCATGGTTTGTGTGTCTTTTAAAATAAATTCAACCAGCAAGAACAGCTCAAAATGGTTGGGGCGAATCAGGGACTCATGGTTGTGAAAGAAGCAGACTTCAAAGCATGGTATGAATTTTCAAGTTTTATTTCCACTCTTGCTTTCCAGCTGGATCTGCTCTGGATTTACTGCAGGATGTTTGAAAATGTGGCTCCCTGCTAATCTCAGACAGTTGCTATGATCAATGGTTTCTTTCATTTCCGATAAAAAACACTGGTGTCTTTGCTTAAATTGTGTGTACTTTCAGCTTTATTATTATAGTTGTAATTTATTGTCCAGCATTACCCAAATTTGTAATCCATTAACCGCAAACTTTGGGGTGGGTTGGTCAAGCTAGCAGAACCATCTCCACACTTTAGCTCCAAGGCCCTCCATGGCCCAGTCCCAAACTAAATGTTCGCTGATTTGGGCAAGATGGTACACAAATGAGCATGAGTGGAGCAGCTTTAAAACTCCACCTCTCACGGGTATGGTGCAGGCTGACTATAATTATTGCTTTGAAAACAGTGTCACCATGTGACTGCAAGGTTAATATTAACAACTGTGATCAACATTGTTAACATTAGCACTGCCATAGTATTTTTAAATGTCTTAAAATGATGAATCACTTAATCCACCTCAATCAGCTGAAGCATGAAGGAGAGAAGGGAATTGCTCAAAGGCCACACAGCGAGTGAGAGGTGGTGGTGCTGGGAACAGAAGTCAGACCCCTCCCATGAAATCCTAGATATGGGCCCTGCTGCCTCTCAGGAGTGAGTTTGGGATATAAATGTTTAAGTGTCCTGGTGACCTTTCAATTTCTGATTTCTAAGCTGCAGACATGTATCAGACACAACTGCACATGTTGTTATGTACAATGGGCACACACCTCCCCCTGCTCCATTCTCCCTAGTATTCAAGAATCCATGGCACTTAGCTGAGTATGTGTTACTTCCAGTAACTGTTCAGGTGCCAGGAGAGGCCTAATTTATAGAAAAAGATTAAAAACACCAAAAGCCTGTGGGGTTTAGCTAAAGAAAGCCTAAATATTATATGAGGTGGGGGAACTAGAGTTGAGAGGGAATGGGCACAGTCTATAAATGTCAGAAAAGCTATAAATCTCAAAAGGGAGAGGAACTTGTGGAGGATTTTCAGCAGGGTGGCCAGGGGGCAATAGAACTAAGACTGAGGGATCAAAAGAAAAAAGGGAACATTGAAGTCAACCACCAGTAAGTACCTCTTGGTCAGGAACTCTGTTTTGCTAGTGATGGTTTGCCAAAGAGAGACACATTTGAAGCACAAGGTGCATTAAGATCAAATTAGATGAAAGCCAGAGAGTTTTCTTTGGAAAGCAGTCTCATGGGAGGGCTGGGATAGACGTTTTCCAAGTATTTTCCTCTTACCCTCAGACCCCTTCACTATTTAGGATTTACTGGCTGATTTCCCAGATCTGCACATGTTTCTGTTAACATCTCAGTGTCATGAAGGCAGAAGGGATGAGAACACCGAAGCCAGTTTTGTCAATTGCTTCAGCTACAGAGACAGGATGCCAAGAGATGGTGTATCCTAGAGGGCTTCAGGTTGGAAGGATTATCTCAGAAGAGATCCTTATTTCCCATCATTGAAGAGAATGCTGTAGCCAATATGAGAGGCCTCTTGGTCAGAGATCATAAAGAAAAGAAGAATGGCTGGTTTCTAGGAGTAGTGGCCTAGAGGATAACTTAGTTTGTATTGTAATGTGGCATGAAAAACTGTCAATGCATTTGTGATGTTTACAGGGGTTGGGGAGGACTGTCACAAAGCCTGGCAAGGTGGTCTGGCCAGCTCTGACCTAGGTTCAGATCTCTCTGAGAGCTTTGTTTTTCTTCATTTTTCAGATAAGTCACTCAATAAATGCTAATTGCATTAAATTGTATTTCATTCAGTCATACTGACATTTCCTCTGCATTATCTGCATTCCTGCATATATTAGCATAGTTTTAGAGCTGTGTTCCCTTTGGCTAGATGAAGAGACTTTCAAATGCCTTCCAACCTGATGATTTCATGAATTGTGGAGCCCTTACTATATGCACTATATTGGTGTTACAGGAAGTCCAGAAATGAGCAAGATGTAGTCCTTGTCCTCAAGATATTTACAATGTAGTTTGAGAATAATTCTAAAGGAGAACAATATTAGGTAGAATAGGTGCTTTCAAATAAGTATGGTATGCACAAAAGTCTCCAGGAATGGGAAGAGCGGAACATCTCTTTCAGCTGAGGGGAATGTAAAGAGTCCAGGGAGGAAGATGTACACACACAATAGGCCTTGAGGAAAGGGTAGGATTCCAACAGGCAGAGAAGACGATAGATGAGAAAATGCTTTGAACTAAGGCACTGAGTTCAAATGGGCCATGTTGGCTCTTTATCTCCTATTGTTCTCCCCATCTCAAAATCTGTTTTAGCCACATAGCCCACTCTCTTGTTTCTCAAATTCACCAAAGTGTCTCTGCCTCTGGGCTTTTGCACTTGCTAGTCCCACAGGCTGGAGCACTTGTCCAGATTTTTCCTTGGCCTTCTTCCATACTACATTCAGCCTTGCTTAAGTGTCATCTTCTTAGGTCTTCCTTCACCTCCCTAAGATGGAACCCTGACCCTGATCCTGTCCTCTATCCCCTAAGCCTGCTTTATTTTTCTTCATTGACTTTACTACTACCTGACCTTGTATTATAAATCTGTTCATGGGTTTATCGTCTGCCTCCTTGGCTTTCATATAATATCCTCAAGGACAGGGACTTTGTATTGATCACTCCTTGGTTCCCAGAGGGTACTCAATACATATGGGATCTGCATTGTAGGGAAATGCAGAATATGTTGGGAAGGGGCAAAGGACCTGGGGCTTGGTGTAAATGGAGGGTGGGGCCAGACTTTGAATACCAGATTGAATTTAGATTTTATGCTTGAAATGATCATAACTATGTACTCTGAAGACTATCTAGATGAGATGTGTGGAGTGGCTTAGAGATGGGGCAATTGGAGGTAAGGTGTGAATGAACTCATCAAATATTTAGGGAAATGGGGCATCCAGTGTGCACCAGAAACTATACTTAGTGCTGAGGATACAGAGATGGAAGAATGACATTCCACATAGAGGATATATCATTACCAAAGTTATGGTGCAAGAGCATGGTCATTTGAAGAACTGCCAATCACTGCTTGTGACTGGGAGTGCAGGGCAGGGGCCATGTAGGAGGATGGCAAGGGGTGAGACTTGAGAAGTTGGCAGTGTGGATCATGGCCATCTGGCATGCCATGTTAGGGAGTTGATGATTTTTCCTGAAGCCCCTGTGAGAAGAATGTAAGGATAATCCATTGGCAACATATCATTTCCTTGATGAACGTGATTGATGGGACTCATTTGACTGGCTAGGAGTGTTTCTCCCTCCTCCCTCATAGTTTTATGTGCATCCCTTCCAAAGCCGTATGCTCAATCAAAGAAGACAGATGATCTCCCCACACAGAGCGGGGCTGTTGCCCTGTCGAGGATATGGAGTGGTTGTGTTTCCCCACCAGGACCCTTATTCCAGTGGTTCTCACACTTAAGCATGCATCCGAATCACCTGGAGGGATTATTAATACACACGTTCCTGGGCTCCCACTCCCAGAGTTTCTGTCAGTCTGGGGAGGGGCCTGATCATTTGCATTCCTAACAAATCCTCAGTTGTTAATACTGCTAGGACCACACATTGGGAACCATTTTTTATTCACTGAGTCTTTTTTCTATGTTAACACCAAGATGAATATGTCTCCATCCGAGCTCTCAAGGAGACAATATCCTAAGAGAGAAGACGGGCATGTCGAAGGGGTGCCATCTGCACTCATGGCCACCATGTGCGTCCACTGGGTCACCAGTGGTATGTTCTGCAGGCCTTGTCTCAGGCCTGACAGAGGGGAGTTACCAGACTGTTTCAGGGCTCTTTTGGTAGCAAGAAAGAAAAAGTCACTTGTTTGATTTTGAAAAATCAGGACTATTAATAATAATAGCTGACATTTATGGACCGTATACTGTGTTCCTGGCATTGTACTTTTATAATTGCATTTGATTCTCACAACAACCCTCTGAGGTGGATGGTGATCATTATCTGGTTTTATAGTTGAAGTAACTGAGGCTTAGAGAGCAGCACAGTTATTGGCAAAGCCAGGATTTCAGTCCAAGGAGTCAGACTCCAGACATATTTTTATCCACTAAGTTCTTCTTTAAGGATACAATTGGAATTTTCATGGCTGTGTGCAAATAGGAACTGAAGCATGCCCAGATTACATGGGAATTGGGAAGGGTGGAACTTAGGTCATTTTCTTCATTTTTCTCATGTCTGCCATGGCTTTCCATGGCACTAACGCTTGACCTTATGATCTGATTGGCCCAATTTACCTTTTCACACCTGATAATTCTGTGGATGGATTGTCCTTTGGCCCAATCAGCCGTGGCCAAGAAGTCATGTGGTAAAGAACATGGCCAATGCACCAGTCTTTTCAGACAGGTCTGTGGATGGGGGGGCATTTTCCCCTTATCAGGGGTTGTGTATGAAAGGCAGATCCCTTTAGAAGGGAGTACCTATGAAGTGAGTACCCCAGCATAACTCTAGTTAAAGAGCTTTGTCCAACTAAGCAGATATTATTGTAAGTTTGCTCATAAACACAGATGTCTGTGTACCTCCATCCATCCCTTCAGTCACATCTATTCTTAGAATCTTCTCCTTCTTCCAGACAAATTTTTGATGTTGCTACCTATTGCTAGTCCGTGCCTTCAAGCCAATACACTCTTTAAAAAAATTTTTAAAAAAAAGTTGAAAACATTTTCTTTCCAGTCCACATAAATATCTGGCTCTTCTTTGATCTAATTTTCTTTTTACCTACCATCAGCCCTAGAGTTTCTCTTCAGGGGCCAGAGAGGTCTCTTCTGTGTATCCAGAACCCAACAATTATTATTATATTAATTGTTGAGAGTCCATATTATATACTCTCAACAGTTATTATCTGGTGAGCTCTGAGGCCTGAGCTCACCCGTGTTTGAGTGGCCTCCTATTCAGGGACATATGACAGGCAGAGTAGCACAGATTGTAGTCCATGGTCAGCCATCGTTTTCCACTGCTTAAGACAAGCCAGAAAAGCCAAGATGGCAGCTGGATAACTAGAATTTGTGAAGTGGAGGACTCTTTATCTGTAAGTTACGTCCTTTCCATAATTTACCATATGCTGGAGCAGAATGACTCTCTGCCCAAAGGAGAGGGTCTGAGTTTTATGCGTTAATTGCAAATGTGTATGTGCGTGTACTGTGTACTGTCAGAGTGTGTGTGCATGTGTGTATTGGGGAGAGTTCCTGGTTTGAGTAGAAGACACTGAGGCCTCTAATCTTCGGTTCTGATGTTGATTTTCTTAACTATGCTTCTATCTGTTAGGCCCATTAAAGCAGCTAAGAGAATCTAAGTTTCTTGGGAATATTACTTCCAGCCAGAGGATGGATGATACCCCAGTGGGCAGGGGATTAAGGAGACAGATTTTGTTTTGTTTTTAAATACAATATGTAGATAAATGAGGCAAGAAAAGTGCCAGAATAAATTGCTTCTGAGTTGAGTAACAAGGAGAATACCGCCCCCCCCAAGAGAGGTGTAGACCAGAGGTAGAATAAATAATTGATATCTTTAAAATAGAGCTCAGAAAACAAACATCAGTGAATAAGTGGCTGCCAGAACCTAAGGGGTGGATGGAAGGCTCAGCCAGAAAGAACCTCCATGCTCTTTTAGGAACCAAACTGGAACCAAGGCAAACAGCTTATACTTTGACATGATAGTACCAAATTAAGGTAGATCAGCAAGAAAATCCCGACATGGGGTCGTTAGAATGTCAGCTCCTTGAGGACAAGAATCTCTGTCTCTCTTGTTCACTGCTAGCTCTCCAGAGCTGACCATAGTGCCTGGTAACAGTACTTAAGAAATATTTGATGAATGAATGAGGTACCTACAGCTACAAGGGGCAGGGGTCAATCAAAGAATTATTTAAAGCTTTAGATCTGTATTTAACTTAAAGGATCATGAAATACCATTGTGATTTTTCTTACTGACACATCATGTATGCTTCAAAATTCCTCCAAGGTGTAGTCGGCTTGAACTATGTATCTGCACTGAGTGTGTGTGATAAATAACATTAGGCAGTGCAGGGAAAGTGTCACAGAGGAAAGAACAGGAGCCTAATAACTCTGCTTATGAAGGAGAAATCCCACCTCCACACTAGGGTGCTGACTGAAATAGTTTAGTCTGATATACAGTAAGGATATTTATTAGGCACCTACTGTATACTAGGTCCTATGGTAGGCAGACGCTGGGTGTACAGAGACAAAAGCTACAGTCCCTGCTCTTTGGGGAGCTCACAGACAGGTGGTAGGGGGAAGTGTGATTAAACAAAGTAAATGAAGTGTGCTCAATGGCTGTAGACTCAGGACATTGCTGGGGAAGCAGATAAGAGTCCTGGTTTGGGGATGGGAACTCTCTAGGAAGGCTTTCCAGTGAGAAGATAGTGTGTCTGGATCTTGAAGCATCAGTAGCAGTTCCCAAGAGTAGGGGAAGGTACTCCTGGCCCAGGGAAAAAAACATGTAATGGGGCGGCACAGAAGGGAGTGGCACGAGGTTGGTCTGTGTAAGAAGGGACCAGATTGTGAAAGGTCTCATCCATAACACTGATGAGTTTGAATTCTTTCCCAAGAATGACGGGGAGCCACTGAAACACAAGATGACAATATCTTTTTGTGGTTCAAAGAGATTTCTCAGGCAGCAATTTACAGGTTAGAGGGGATCAGGGTGGAACTAGAGAATATGATCTCTAGAAATTTTGATCTCTTTAAGAGGAATCACTTTTGGGTGGGAATAGCCCTAAATTTCTTAAGGCAATGGGAACTTTATAATAAGATTTAACGATCCTAAAGTCTGGGCAGCCAGGTCTGGTTTTGATTTCCCAACTCATCAACCAGGGAGAGTTCTTCAGTGCCCTTGGCTTCTGAGTGGCATCAGGTCAGCCCTCCATTTATCAAGGTGCCTTCTGGCTGGGAATGACAATCTGTGATTCTTCACTAGGTGATGAGAGAAAGTAGCAAATGATTTTTGTGCTAAATAGCACTATGGAAATTAAACCGTTTTATGTTCCTTTTTCTAGTGATCAGAATAATACATTGAGTGCCTATTATGCATCAGGGACTGTATGAAGCATGAAAAATCTCAACAGCTTTGTGGGGTTCACTTATAACCCGCATTTTAGAGACAAACTGAAGCACAGAGCATTTATACAGCTTGCCGCTGATCAGCTAACTAGTGATTGGTTGGGTTTCAAACCTAGAGCATCTGGCTCCAGAGTCTGTGCTCTTGACCAGTACGCTACGCTCGGCTCTACAAGATGAAATACAGTGACCTTACAGAGCTTATGATCATGTTTCTGTCTGTCGTTGCCAGAGTTGAGAGGGTACCATGCTTCAATGCAGTAAATGTGGCTGTTTTTTTTGGATGTACCCTGAAATGTCTTGACAGACAGGCATTAGGGAAGCAGTGTGTTTCAACAGTAGATAAAACATTGCATTTGGAATTAGGGGACCTGTATTTAAGGGCCAGCTCTGCCACAAACCATGTGTGTTATTTTGAGTAAGTTGCTTAACTTCTCTGGGCCTCCGTCCCCTCAGCCACGTACATAGGGTTACAT